>SSSI01002932.1:0-81263 GCA_004796505.1 Oryzaephilus surinamensis
GATACCCACATTTCTCTAATAGTGTTTCGACGATTTCCCAATACTATTTTCTTCACTTTTTCCACGTTTTCATCTGTTATTGACTTTTTGGGGCGTCCAGAACGAGTTTTATCATTAACATCTTCACGGTCTTCTTGGATGAGCTTATACCACTTATAAACATTTTTTTTACTCAGAGCAGATTCACAGTATGCCACGCTCAAGATTTCAAGTATTTTGGAGCATTTAATTCCATTTTTTAACACAAAATTTAATGCAAATTCGTTGATCCATTTTATTCTACAACAGAAAATCGCCGATCTCGCAAAACACTTCTAAGATTTATGCCTCTCACAAAAAAACAACGAATGCTATTTAGCTGAAACTTTAAATGTATGTTCACGAAGAGTGTCTCAACATTAGACAAAAAAAAAAAATAAAAAATCTACTGTAGAAACCCGCTAAAATTAAGTAGTCACCTTACTTTTTGATCAGACCTCGTATGTAAGAAATTATACTTTAATTTTAGAATTTTATTAAATAACTGGGCTTGGATTATCTTATTTGTGTTTATATATATTCCAACCAAACAAATTGATGGATTTACAGCAATAAATCGATTTAGCAATTAATTTTAGCACATTAATTTTTAATCACACTATATACTTAATCGCGATAATTAATGATTTAAATGGTGTAAATAAACATTACCAACATTATATGTATACTTTATGAGATAAATATTAGTTTTACTTGAAGTCATATTTTCGTAATAATAAACACAATATGAAAGTCAGCTTCACTTATTAGCCTTAACTTGATTTCATTTCGTTTTTTTATACAAAATTATTAATATTAGTAAGGTGGAAATTATAATTTAATGTAACAATACGATTTTAGACACCGAAAAATGGATAACATCTGTTCTGTTTGAGTTACAATGACATTTATAAACATCTAATGAATGGAAACACAATTTTAAAATTAAAACTTAATAAATTAAACAGTGAAATTGAATTTATTAGAATTGTAAAGCATTCAAGAAGCTTGGCTTTTTTGAAAAATAAAAATAACTTTTGATGTTTAAGAAAATTTAATGGCGCATTCACCATTTTTTTTAAATTTTATTTACAAGTATTTATAATTTTATATAAATCTTGATTTATCAAAATTTCTCTTTCGTTTGTTTTATATAAACTGTTAATTTGAGTAATATGTGAATGAAATTATATATGACGGAAATTTCAAACAAAACCAGTCCTCTGTGAATTATCAAACATCAAGACAGTTTTGATAAAACGATTTCCTGCAATTTGCAAACATGCGAATTTTTTTAAACTTTTCATAAACACATCTCATTTTTTACAGTTTAATCATGAAATCGTTTTATTTGTGCTCATTTTCTACAATTTCATGAGAAACATTAATAAAATGCTCTCGATTAGTCTCGATTTTAAAGCGCGCTTTTTTTAACCCTCAACTTTACACTTTGCATAATTCTAATAAATCATAAATATTACTCCTATTATGAAGTACTGTTCCAAATTACAAGTTACTAGTGTACAGTTTTTAACAAACCAAAACCACAAGGGCAGCTAGGTTACAATTGGGCAGATATATAATAAGTATTATTATGCTTATTGTTAAAAACGGCTTATTATTACCAATTATTATTTAAACGTTAATTTTGAAATTTTTCAACAAGCTTAATTATTGCGTGTTACACACTGAGTTATTAATTTTTTTTAAACGTTCTTTTAATCAGAATATTTTTCATTTTAATGTGTGGATAATTGTTTTCTGCATGTAGGTATGTCAAACTAAAAATTTTAGGTCACTTTACAGCAAAAAAGAAAAATTAATAATAAAGTATAATTAAATTGAAATTTTGGGAATGCTGCATGCAAAATATAAATGATCTTTTTGAACTCGAAATTGGATCAAAATGGATAGAATCAAAATTGTTGTGAGTGTCAAATTTCGGAAAATATTGATCTGGTTTGGAAAGTAAAAACCAAATTATCAAAGCAACTTGTAGTTTCTTAAAGTTTGACGAAGATCCTTTAAAAAGGAGCTAAAATTCACCACATTGGAAGTTTCCCTGAATTTCCTTACTTACCAAGAGGTGACACAGTATCCGGCGGATCGCGATCTCTGCATCTAGTTCTTGCGCGTCCATGCCTGGACATAATTGCTGCAATGCTAAAGTCTGTGGCTGACGGCCTCATCGTACAATTATCTTCCATCACCTTCTTGAGCACATCACAGGAAACACTTTAACTACAAACAGTATATATTCACAAATCAACACCACAAAAATGTTATTTTTGACCAACTATTACAGATATACTTTTGGGCATATATATATATCCTGTGGAATAGCGCGTTTATTTGCAAATCATAGTTTACAATGTGCATGTTTTTGTATTACCACATGGACCACACATGTCGTCAGGGGTGATAAATGTCATATTCAGGACACTTTGTGTAAATTAGTTGCCGAGCGCCGCGCGTAGCTATATCTTTTCCGTTATATGTATGTGTATCAGATTTTGGACATGTGTGAGTGTGTGTGAGTGTGGAGAGTGTATGTGTTAACTTTCACTAATGTATACACATATAGGTGTGAGGTATTTACTACAGAAGCAAGATGTTTTGACAGAATGAATATTTAGATCCCTTTGACTCACATTTAACAAGATTATTTTGATATGCAGCGAAAGCTTTCAGATTGGCTGCTCCCACTTCTTCGGAGAGGCGTTACAGCACTCCGCTTCTGGTATAATTGATTATGACCGGATTTTGAAAAGTGAGCTTTCTGATATTATGTGTCGTTCAACAATAAGCTATACGACAGCGGCCCAAACTTCTCGCGACGCTGTTCATCGCCAAACTGACCACTCCGTCGAGACGTTATCAAAAGGAATGTGCCATTTTTTTCCCAGTTTCGTCGGGGGCAAGCATATACCCTTTCACAATGCCTCTTCCTCCCACAACAACAGCTCTCTTCTCATTGATGACAACATGTTAGGCTTTGTTTTAACCCCCTTGCCGTCACCACCGCCACCACACACACTCACATCAGAGAGCCACCATCCACCTGGGCGGGCATTTTGACACACACATATACGCAATAATACTGATCCTTTCTTCTATTATATAGCCATGGTATTTTGATCCGCACCAGAGTTTTGCTGTAAGGGCTCTCTGGGATGGGTTCTTTTAAGTCACCGCCTGTGGGTGGCGGCAAAATACGCTTTGATCCCGCCTAGTATTCCCCGAATCTCCACGAACACTTTTTGCTTACCTGTTTGCTTGGTTCTTTGGCAAGAACCGTTCTCTCATGTTACCCTATGCCCTATGCTGTATGCTACGTTTCTTATCTATGCCCTTAACATATGGATCTTTTAATCATTGATTGTAATTAATAATTAAACAATTCGGATTTTAAGCGAAAAATTCTGATTTTTTATTTTTCTCGTTATTTCAATGCTTTATTTTTCGAAAAGCTTCGTTAGAATCTTAATTTTTGGCCTTCTGCTTATGAAATGATTCGAAATTAATTAAGCAAAAGACCTCGCTTAATATGTTACTTAGATATCTATAAAGTTAAATCTTCTAAAGAGTCATAAATTGTACTTATTCAAGTCCAATTAAAAACAATAAAATTTATTAGATCTGCGTATGTAGGTATAGTTAGAAAGCATCTAATTCCCAAAAAATGCGTAACTTATACCAAAATTCAAATATAGTTTTATGTATTTATTATTTCATATTTTTACAATAAATCACAAAATATAAAGACTTAATTAAATGATATATTCCATTTTTTTAACAATGTGAATATGTATACATATATCTAATTTTTAACACAATATAATACTTAACCATTAACGAACTTTAACATTCCTTTCTCAGCTAACACAATATAAAAAATATTCTAACATATTACACAGTGAAATATAAAGAAAAATTAAATAAATATTTGAAACTTATTATATTTACTAATTAATAAATTCACATAAACGGAAACATAATTATTTACCTAATTTAACAGTCCGCATCTATTTCCACATACACATATTTGATCATTGTTAATTAGATAATTATATTGTTGTTATTATTTCATAAGGATATAATAAATAAAAGCAAACTATAGAAAATATAACGCATGTATTTTAATGAAGCCCACAATAACAAACGAAAATTTTAATTATAAATTAAATTATTTTTTTCTTGTTAGTTATAATAAAACATTTACAAAATTTTAAATGAATATGTTAAGCGTTTACATAATAAAACAGCTAAATTAATTCACTTAATTATGGTAGCTAACTTCTTTCAAAATTATTATAACAGTTTTTTTTCTTTCTAATTTGATATACATACATTTCAATTTTATATTATGTTTGTTAATAAAACTAGAAAACGAGCTACCTACGCGCTGAAATCTATGCTGATTTTATTACCTCTGCTATATGTAGTCATATTTTCCAAAAAGAATTGTTATTTAAATAATAAATCGTTAAAAATTTATGTTATATACAAATTGTTAGTTTTAGCTATTGTAAAAAGATATATATTCAAAGCTGATGTATATAAATATGTGTATAGAATTAATTATGATTCAAACTATAAAAAAAGTAAAATTACATAAACTTGGGATAGTACCAGAATATAAATATTTTAGAAAATTTTCAATAAACAAATTTATAGCCTCCGTTTTCCTATATAACTCCACAATGATGTTATTTTTTCTGTAATATAAAACGGGAACTAAACTTAAATCTAATAAAGATTTTGTTGAAGTTTATAAGGGCCCAACAAAAGCGAAGCAAAATATATAGTTAACTGGTAGCACACGTGCGATCGAAATGCGACTATGTGACCGATGAGACAATTTGATTTTTGCCCAATGCAGACACAATAGACAAAGGCTCATAAAAAGACAGTTGATCATGTATCTCCAATACATTGCCTTTATTTTATTGCATTCATATAAATATTTCGTTTGCCCGATCAACGGTTTATATCGCAATAGAAGTTCAAAAAAAAAACGTAAACGTTTAAATTGGGAAAACATAATTGTAATACAAAAATTGATAGTCAATACATGCTTATAAAGTCTCAAAAATAAATTGAGCCACTAACAAGCATGTACATTTTAATTTGTAACTAAATTCAACTCTCCATTCGCAATTAACAGTTTTAACTTTCGATTAATTGTTCGTAAACTAAACAACAACATTTTCGAGTCATTTTATATAAACACCTATAGATAATTCGAAAAAAAATCGTCAATTGCTTTAAAGCCTCATTTTTATTACGACTATTTACTATAATCTATTTTATGGGTTTTATGGTGATCAGTGATTATTTTTAATAAAAAAAATTGTGGGTTATAAAAATTTCAAAAATAATAACCGGATGCAATATATTTTATTTTCATATAATATCTATAATGTATACCTGGACACCGTTTGTATATACATAGAAGTGAGTCCAGATTACATTTGAAACATATTTATGTTGACAGAAGACCATCCACATAAAAATTAACAATTAATAAATTTAAAGAAGAATCCTGTGTTAATAAATACATATACATGTGCATACAGAAGCCCAGTGGCATTTCCAAATACACAACGATTAACATATTAAAACCATAAATACACCTACACGGCGACATGACCAAGCCAGTCCAGACTTAAGAAAACACTGACAAATTAAAAGATTTATATTAAATTTATTTTTATGTCATTCAATGCCGCAGGATGTATAAATTTTCTTATTAAATGGAGACCAAGAACGGTGTAAAGTGGTGTGCCATTATAACAACACTTGAATATAGTGGTATCTTGTTACTTCTAAAGAAAAATTGTCAAGAATCGAAAATTTATGTTGAAGAAGTTCTTGTTATTGTTTAAATATACAGGAGATAACGTTCGGTTTTTTTATATCGTTGTAAAACAAATAAAACAAATCAAAGAACAATAAACGAATACTATATACATGTATTTTTTTCAACCATATTTCATAATAACAATATGTAAAATCTCTTTCCAAGCCCATTATTTCACATCATAACACGTAGTTATTCCGTAATTTCTCAATCATTCATCTCTGTGATGTAGAAAAGATCTGTGTTACGGATTCGTCAATCAGTTCAATTGAATTTAGATGAAATGACGAAAGAGAAACGTTAATTTTATATTGGCACGATTTGGTGTGGGTGGAATAATGAAATGGAAAAAGTAAAAACATTGTAGGAAAAGCGCCAACCTATACATACTGTTCTACCTCTCAAAAACAATATGTGCTCGCTTTCCAGCTCTTACCAAGCCAAAATTGAATTCCAACACATACTTTTGAATAACAGATCAAGTCGATTACAATAAAATAGCAGGAGGGCCGATTCCCGGCAGGGCTTTTCCATACTATACCTATATAGCGGATATTTGAATTGCATATGTCGCAGGGATGCAAATAAAGGCAGTGTGAGGTCTGAAATATGTGTATGTACACATATAAGGGCGCCATGTTGTTCGACCATATATGGTGGCGTGAAAATTAATGCACGAAAGTCATTCAGTGCGACGTACTTACTCACTGCCTCTTTTCTATACGTTGTTCATATAGGCGCAAGAATTTAATGAAAGAGGCGTGAGTTTATAGAAGCATTTAATTCCTTCTTTTTTTTAATAAATACTAATTGCTTCTATCGTGTAAGTACTTTGAAATTCATGTTTGTAAGAATTCTGTTCAACGTTGGACGTTTTTTTCCAAATGGTTCAATGTTTGAATATATATGGAGGAAAGAGATGGCAAAGTTTGTTTTTCCAGATTTTACAAGGGTGATTTTCAGACGCGCCCAGTGTGATATAGATGGACTTTGAGAGAGAAGTGGAATAGTCGTGAAATATCACCGAGGGAAAGATTAGAATCCGCTTTAGGCAAGACTCTGTGTGTGCTGTTTGTGTGTTTGTATTTGAAGATTTATTAGGGAGGTTGACTAGCACCCTGCTAACGCGTTTAGTGCTTAGCGGGTGGCCAGCTTGTCGTCCCACCCCCAACTCGAGATAGAGGAGCCCAGGTGACGGATGGGGTCAGCACACAAGAGGAACTCTCTCATTAGCACTTTACCATTGAAAAGAAGGAAAAAAACAAACACACAATTTTAATTATTTCTCTTTTGTATATATTTTTTAACACAATGAATTTGTTTACATAACTTATTTAGCTTACAATTAAAGCGATAAATGAGATTACATTCAATTCTCTTAATTTAGATATTGCATGTGTTCGTGTGTGTGCAAATGTACAAGTTTCGAAATAAACACACACACAAATGATAAATGAATTGACTTTATTGTTCAGTGATTCATTGATAATAATTAGCCTTCTAGGTATTCCCAATAGACCAATAGGAAATAATAGAAGAGTGGTTATATATATATTGGTGGAAAAATAACAGCAACAGGACACGCCAACAATTGTGTCCTGTAATTGAAGCGACATCCCCAAAAACAGCACAAAACACACTTAGTGAACCAGGATGGTTATAAAGAGAAGAGGGGCCAGTCAGCATCATGTGCAATGCCCTGGATATGGACCCATTCCCATTACATGTCCCTAGGCAACTGCGATTAGCGGACAAATCACGCGGTATCCTACGGGGAAAAGACTTATGTGCTCGTCCCGGACAATCAATGTCCAGACAAACATTGAGAGAAAGCTCCCCAAAAGTTGTTTTGGACGATTTTTACATTGTACTGTTTCGACTTTGAAGGATTTATGTGTTTTTACCTTCTACAGTTTTTTTTCCTATCCAGAAAAATACAATTTAATTTTATCGAATTCACAAAAGCAACATATAAAACTGGTTTTTTTTTATATGCATGTAAATGTTTACCAACAATCCAGCCCTAAAACGATGACTCTTGGCTGCACGTCTCTTCAAAAACTGAAAAAATACGACCGCTACCACTTAACATGACAAATTGACTGATTATAATTTTTAATTAGTTAACGTATTGCCTCTTGTAAAACCCTAAATAGTGGGCCAAACAAACTGAAAAAATAATATAAACATGCCTCCTGCTACCGACTAGTAAATTTTCCTCACTCTGTGGCTGTAATAATCTTGGTATCCGACACAAATTACATAAAAGCTGACTGCACTTGTGAACTTTATTCTATGCCGCTCTTTGCAGCCCTTATCATTTTCAAGAGGGTGCATTTATGTCTGGTGTATATTTTATAACAGTTACTTTTTACTATAAACACGGACTTTTTTATTATTATTTTTCTAAGGTATTCCTCCGCGTCTAGTCATAAGAAATTAAATAAAATTTAAATTATATTTTTATATAAAGATAATAAAAATAAATTAAAGTGGTAAATAAAGCCATTAGTCTGTTCATCAAAGATATTTACTTATTATAATAAATTTTTACACTATTTATGATTAAAATAATTACTTTATATGTATTGAAAAGGCCCGCAGTTAATAATAATTATGAAGAAATTTCAATATAAATTATAATTTTATACGAATCAGATATAATTGTGATCTCATTTTCAATTTTTTAAGGGTGAACCCATATTAAATACTAATTATATAGTTGTTTACATAATTATACAACTTATACTTATTATATATTAAATTAGAAAAATCTAAATAGATAATTTATGATTATATTTTGTGTCAGTTTCATAAGCTATCCACTATGTATACATATTTAATTAAATAATGAAGTAATTATGTTATAATACAAGGAGAATTAATTTATCAAATTCAATTTAGGCCGAAAAGTATGTAACCCATGCAACTAATTTAACAAACAATTAAAATATACTTCCTGTTATTCCTATATACAGCATTAATTTATACATTATATTATATAGACAATATTTATGATATATAGGCTTTTTATGATAATAATGGCTATTACTGAAATAAAATTTATCTTGGCAATTTCTTTAATTAATAATTATAAAATTGTTAATATATTATATACGAGTATAATATTTATGTGTAACTATTTTTACATTTAAAGTTAGTTACTAATCAATCTTATAGTTCTTATTTTTTTTATTAAGAACTCTCTCTTTTTTTTCATAATATGTTTATAAGTATGTATATACATAAGTACACCTTATAACCTTATATACATTGTATTAATTTAAGATAATTTTCTGTCTTAAGAGGAGTTGCTTCATTAAAAATAAAAAAGGAAAAGTCGTTGAAATAATCATTTGTATTTACATATTAAATACTATTTTTAATATTATTAGCAAAACACAATTAAATTAATATATTATATTCTTTTCACTTATTTCCTTTCATGTAAACGAACTATATTTTATTGTAATCATTAACATAAACAATAATAGTTATTTTTAGTAAATTCGCCAGTTTTATATATTTATACGTTAATTATTAATTATTATATCCAACTCAAGATTTTAATAAGATATTAAATTAAATTAAATAATATGTATGTAATAATCACGAAAAGAGTTTTACTATCGTAATTTGTCATCAATTCTACGGTTTGCAATTTTTATTTCCAAACAGATGTATAATATATTTTATTATACATTTAATACTAAAATTAGGTCTTTTCGTTTTGTTTTTATTTAATTATACTATACAATCTCTATAAATATACAATTTATTTAATTAAATTGAAACTTTTTACCCCTATATACTACCGCAACAACATAAATTAATATTTATAAACGAAAAATAACTTGTAAGTTGTATTCTCTATATTATTATATGTTTAAGTTACAATTATTTATATAACTATAAACACGCAAACAATATAACAATTCACAAAAGTCCAAAATAACTAATTGATGACAGAATTCTATTCTCAAATCATTTAAAATCTAAATAAAATGATTTCTACTTGGAATCATGATGCAGCTTGGCATGATTTTCGTCTCTGTTTTGTGTTAAAAATAAATTATTGACAACTGAATGGTCAGTTTTAAAATTCAAATAATAACAATGTAATAAATCTACACCGGTTTGAGCAGTTTTGAACAATACAAATGACATTTCAAATAAGCAGATGACTTTTAAAGGGCGTGTATACTCAAAATAAGATATTATAAATGCTACCTCATTGTTTCCGACAAGAGATATATATTTTTGAACGTACGGCTATAATTCGGATAATCAAATTTGAAATTTTCGAAATTAATGTAATCTATTGGCAAACTGTTATTGGCTGTTTAGAACAGTCTATAATATCTAGGTGGCAAACAAACTTAAACAGCCAGATGTCCACGATAGAAGATCGATTATGGTTGAGCCGCAGGGCGTCTTTCAAAACTGACCACTGGCCATTTAAGCTATTGTGTATTAGCGGTTAAATTTCAAGCACGAGTTTGTTGTATTATTATAATTATATGTATCTGAATGAGTCATCAGCTTCAGCTGTTGATGATATGCTCCAGATCTGCTGGACCATCCTCTTGTGGCTATTACCTACCCTACTGTGCGGTATTCAAGCTTTTATTACACAGTATGTGTGTGTTCTTGTTCTATATAGATGGAGTTTTGTTTGGGGGACATTTCATGTTAGTCTACAGTGTTAATAAAGTGATAGCTTTAAGAGCGTTAAGACCTGTAATAAATTTTTCTGGACAATAATGGATATACAATTGTTACTGTTTCTACTGACATAGTGACATATTAAGAAATGGAAAATCCTCAAATTGTTCCTATAAACAAGATCATTTAAAAATAAATTAGAAAAACTTTCTATAGACTTTATTTATTCAAATTGCATTATTTGATAAATTCAAATGGGTGTTTATGCCGCCCCATTATTAGTTTTTTATTACAATAACTTGAATTAATGTTTAAACAGTAAAAATATACAATGACTTTCATATTTGTAAAATATCCATTCTCTCCTTATTTAAATTTTATTACTATTGTTAACTATATAACGTCTTAAACAATTTAATCAAACCACAATACTTATACAATATGTATATACAAAGCATTTCATTGTAAAGAATGCTATTAAATAAACATTTTTTTAACCGTATGTCACCCGCCCACCCTAAAGTCATTGATAATACGATATCTTAAAAGCCCATTTTACCTGCCCCTTCAGATAATATTCCAACAAAAACAGATGTGTACGTATATGTGTGTGTGTGCTTCTTAGACATAATTATCGTCATAAATTTCTAAAAAGCGTTTATTAGTTATATAATATGGTGCACCCGTTTTAATAAACATATACACCATCATCATAATATAGTACATATAAGATTGAATACACTAAACATCATTTTAGTGGCTACCACTTCAAACTTCAACTATATTACAATATATATATGTATGTATATATCTCCATAAATATCCGTTGAACTATAAATTTAGTTAATAGATTGTTAAGGGCAAATGTGACCCCGGGTCAAACGCATAAATATGGCGGCCACAAAAGGTGTCGGAAATCATTAAAATAATGAACCGGTTAGAGCAAAATTAAACCTCTGTGGTCTGGCATTATTTTTTTTCCATTTCCCACAAAACGCCATTCTGCCACATACCCGCACGTCTATACATATATATGTATAATAGGAAAAAAAGAGGTAGTTTACAAATAATATAACATGTATATATACCGGTCATAATGCATATGGCATATTGAGAGACTTGGCTATGATTGATTGGAGGTGTTTTATACAGAATTCAGTAACGAGATTTTAAAGGGAAACAATATTTTTTAATGACATATTGAAGTTGTGCTGAGGTATATTATATATATGTGTATATGCGGACATATAGCAGAAAAAACAAGTAAAATTAATCACTTTAATAGGTCCATTGCGAACCGGTGGTAAATTGATAGCAGTAATTATGATTGTGTGTCGTTAACTGAGCTTGATGTCTGCCTGTCATAACAGAATATAACCATAGCTTTGTATTTTATGTAAATTCTGTCAATACAAAAGCATCACCAACATGGGGTGAATCGAATGGTAATATTCTCGTTTAAAAATAAATACAAGTATTATTAAATAAAAACAATGTAAGCGATTAAACAATTCTATGTTGCTGGAATAAAAAAAAACTATGTGTGTTTTCTTTTAAAAATCGTTCCTGTATGTTGAAGAAACAGCATTTATCTGTACGAGCTCGCGCGAATCTTGATTGTACATGTCGATATCGTTGCACTCCATCCAATTACACGGTTGGTTGCATGAGGTTGCGACAGCTTCTCACTGCCTCTAAACCTGGGGACTTTTCCACCCACCTCTCATGCGTACCATTTATACCCTAATATTTATCACGCCCTTCTGTCTCTATATATACTACCCGCTTCCCCAATTCTCTTTTGCCCTATTCAACATAGCTGGCACCCCATTCTTTAGCAACATTGCTGTTTCATATAAATAGCCTCCACTCTGGCTTCAATTTCAGCTACGCTGACTTTCCTGTATATATATGTTATACATCGTATTACAATCTAATAATGCGTTGTACACTTTTCGAATGTCATTTGAAGACATTTTCAATTTTTCACCATCGCAAACTTGAAAATAACGACTACAGTATTGTATTTTTCGGATTTTTTTTACAAAATCCAAACGATTTATTATGATGCTTGGCCAAAAAATGATTTATATTCCCATAGTGCATATATTAACAATATTATTCTGATTTGTATAATGTTTCAGCCAAAAAACGCGTACATATACATATATACATATTCCATAAACTGAGACTGAGATAAAAACTGTCCGGATTTAATGTACAAACTGGTGTAATAAAATTAGCAAGCCAAATTAATGCTCTTCAACGCCCAACGTCACATTTTAACTCAAGCGATACAGTTTTACTGTCCTGATAACCGTTTCATCCCCGTTCCGTTCTTCCCACTTAATTGCCGCAATGGTAACAGTGTAATATCGGGGACTAAACTATTGCCTGCAGTGTCACAGAAGCTATATGTATATAGGGTTCTATTTTTGGTACTCTCTCCTGCTATGTATTTTAGTAGCTGCCGAGAGGGTAAGAGAGAGAGAAAGCTCTCTTATCATCTTATCTGGCCAGCAATCCTTCCAGACAACAAAGTTTGTCGCCATCTATTCTGTCTCCAGGCCATTTCACATCCATTTAGAAGTGTAGCATGCTAGCGACTAGCTCTCTTTGCCAAACACACAACCAAGATGCTGTTGAACAATGTAATTTTCTTCGTGGATACATTATCTAACATCAACTGAACAGCATTGTGCTAATGTGACACTAGCCTCATCGCTTCTACACTTGGTCGCGTCACATTTCCATTTTCCTAAGACTTTTCCACACACAAATAGAAAACAAAATGTATATTTCACGGTATGAACACGTTTTCTTTGATATTTTTACAAGTATGAATATAAAGCGGAAAAAGTGGTGGTTTATTGATTTTCCGAAAAAAATACATCTTTTGAAATAAATACTCTGGAAACCGTAATAATGCTAATTGGTATGTTTAAGTAAAATTTAAATTTAGATATAAGCCAGTGTATAGCATGCAAAAGAGAAACACCATTAAAATGTAGTAAATACGGAGCTGAAGGTAGAAAATTAGAAAATGATCTTAAGGAGGGAAACAGTATGGTACGTGTAACACCCTAGAGACAGTTGCAAAGTATTTTAATAAGGGATTTTTTTGTCACACGCGCTCCGTAAAGACTTGTGTAAAAAGATGAGGGGGTAGATTAAGAGCGTACAACGTGGCCACCTGAGTCTTGAGACACCTACAATTTGCTTAAATTGTTCGGATGGTATTTTTCCAACACGACATCTCATTACTGAAACAAATCCGCGCTAATATAAAAAAGATGAAGAGAGTATAATGTAGAATTACTTAAACTGTTCTTGTAAATTATAATTGAAATAAAACTGTATAAGGTCTTTCTTTAATGCACAAAAGAATATTAAAGAGGAATAAATCATTTTTTACGTACAAACTTATTTTCATTTAATGTGTTCGTCTTAAAATCCTATTGTACTTTGTTAACTAAAAGTATTATTCATAATATAACATATTTTCTAAAATATTTCATGGATCTACACAGGACTGCAAAGGACACTTTATTAAATAAGCATGTACAAAATAATTAATTATATAATAATTTTTAATCCGAGTGCCGATTAAAAGTGCTTGAAAGTGATAAAAACTGGTTACTTGGTCTTGTAACAAGAAATAAAATATATTTTCTGCCATATAGTGAACATCAGAACATAAATTTTTCGTTTCTACATAAAGTTTGTTGAGCCCCAGTAGCAAACCACCAACAAGAATCATATATCCTATAAAATGACTGTATCTATTCCGGTTAGGAAATGTCAAAGAACCTGTGAATGAACGTTGTACACATACACAACATATTCTGTATTATGTATAAGAAGATGAAATGTGTTTAGTGGTCATATAATATGTGTATGTTGGAAATGGAGATGTCCAATGGACGATACGAAAACCGAACATTTCTAGCCATATAACAACAATTCATACACAGTAGAATGAAGATGGTTATAGCCCCTAACATAAGCAAACCACCCGGAGATGTGTGATGTTATCTAGAAATTCTATAGTATACATTTTAGAGGTTTATGGTGTCTCTCGATTGTGACCATTTACCATTCACGGTTCGTATTATTATATGGAAAATAGCCCACTCATGGTTATGTTCGGACATAATGTTAGAATAGGACTCTATCACATTGACTGGACCAAAAACTAATAGAACGATCATCATAAAATATTTGATATCATCTATATAATACAGATTGTAAATGGTAAATTTCTGTTTTGGATTTTACTATATAAGAACCCATCATATTCAAGTATAGGATTATAACGACTTTTCTAATATTGTCCATTATTGTACTCGTATAATACGACAACTAAAATTATATTTAAGTTTTAAACTCAAAGAAACAATTATCTAATAATCGGGTCTATTATGTAAAATACCTAGTTTCATTTCATTACAGGATTAAACTTTGTGGTTTAGATTTATAATTTTTTTATAGAATTTTTCTTCTAAGATAAGGACTTATTTAATAATGATTTTTCATTTGGTGCTTTTTACCTGAACAGATCTAAATACCACAAATACATTTTCCGAATTGTTTGTTTTTTGTAAAATACAATTTAAATCTGAACGCCAGAGATATTCTAGTGCAACATTTTCCAGTTTTACCTTTTTTCAAGATTAATCTGACAATAGCACTGCTGTGAATGTGATATGGACAAATTGGATAGGTCGTCACTGACTTTGTACAATATTACATGTATATATAGCTCTTCGGTCAGTTACAATAACAAAATAATCTAAACGAATGTATTGGTATGTAATATGCATTACATAACTGTGTATATGATATAATTTTGTGCAGCTTGTCATAAACCAATGCATCATATATACAGGCAACGTCTGAACAATTACAACCAATCTCTCGTTTCATCCGTCTAAATGCGGCTTGACGGCCTGACCTGATTCAATTTACTCGTTCTGCCCCCAAGATTTGTTTTTCCGGTCGTCATAAATCAGATTCCCGACAATTTCGATATCCATTATCATTCTCTCTCTTGCTGCCTATGTGTTATAGTCCACTCACAGTATACATGCGATATAATGTTGGAATAGCAAATGTGTTAGGGGTTTTTCCAGGAGGGTAGTTAGTACATAACGCTCTAATATTCAATTCTTTTTATAGTGATTGGATTATATGTGTGCGGTTGTACATAAATACACAATTTGCCATGATTCTAATTGCTTGTCAAATTGTTACAGCTACTGATTTATTCTATTTTTCCAAAAATCATATCTTGGTTTAAAAAAAACTGTATAGATTTTGATTTTTTTTTAATTTGTATTCTGAATTCCAATCTCACAGAATTATTGTCTAACTATATGCATAGACCAAGAGCAATCGATCATACATTAAAGATATGCCTTGTGTGTCTAATCTGCATATCTTCGCTTGTTATAACTTATAATGGCATCCTAAAGTGGTCATTGTTGAGAGACGTGCATTTTACCTGCCTTACATGTCATATGCCATCTAGTCTGTTTATCTAAATGAAATCTCATATATAGAAGTTTTCTTATACTGTGTGTGTTACCAAAGTTGTAGAGCAAACTCGTCTTTTGGAATATGATAAATATCCCAAATATATAATATATATGTGATCATCTATGGGATGAGAACATATACAAATTATTAAAAATAAGCAGGGGACGCACAGTCTCTACTGTGTTATGCACAGATTGTCGGTTAACTATGGTTTATGCTATCTGTCAAAGTGAAGAGTGATCGGTCATCACTGAGACCTCCGGCGAACTAAAATCAAACACATATACTCACAGTCAATGGTATAAAAAGTAAAAGTAGAATGACTCCCTTTTGAACAGAATAAACGCAACAATAAAATTAAACGTTTTGGATAAAAATGTGGGAGGAAAAATCAGAACTTTAGTAAAGAGATCCTTTTTACGTGTTCATGTTGGTCAATGCAAAACAGCGGTATTATGTAAAAAAATAATCCATACAACATAAATCCCACTAATACAGTGTAATCTGGCTGTAATATGTTTTTTCGGTAAACAAGTAAACAATCTGAATGAAAAACCCCTGTCAGTCGGTGGTGCGGTGTTAACTCGGTAACTCCACAAGCTCAGTTTAACGCTCGTCAAAATGTGACATTTATTGTAATACAAACAATGAGTTTGTCTATACAGTAAAATGTCAAAAGAGTACCATTCTAGGCTTTCATAATGAAACACGCATATTAACCGCCATCCATATAGTCTGCATTCATTCAAATAATAATGCAGGGTAAAATTTGAGAGAAGAGACACCCATCGACCCATCATATTGCTATCATTACACAACTCATTTTACTCATAGCGTTATATGAAAATGAATGCACACAATATCAGCTGTCATAACCGTATGACGGATGGGTTTACAAGAATTGAACACATTTCATGACTTGTGGTCGGTTGTTGTGGTTTGGATGCGTTTTTAAAAAGTCAAAAAGTGAAGTGTAATAATGAGCGATTCGATTTGGGGTAGAATCTTTTCATCTGTCGTAGAATTTACGTACAATAAAAACTATTTTCAATTGAATGTGTCAAAGATGGCCAAAGTTTTCTATATTTTAAATTAATTTTTTTATCGAAAAAACATCTAAAAATAATAATATGCTTTCTACATATATCCAGTTATATATTAAATACACATTATTATATCTTGCTGCGAGCTAGAGTCCTGTACCAGAAGAGACCCATAAACTACGAGTGTCCCTGTTGAAAGCGATAAGTGTGATCAAACACTGTAGGAGGGCCGCAGACCCCTACAGGCACTAATAAAATAAAATCAACCGTTTTTTTCTCAAAACTATTATTAAAGAAATATTTAATAAAAGCTTATTGAAATTTATTCAAACATTTTGACAATCTAAACACTTATATAGTAAGCATGATTATATTTTCTAGGGTGGACAAACTTGTTTCTATTTTTTTCTTATTCAGTCATTTCTACATTTTCCACATTATGTATATTTATGCACTGCAGGTATAAAAAACATTTATTTTCAGTTTGTATAATACATTATGTACGTAAATTACAGCGACGACACAATGTTTGTTTTTAATTGAGAAACGAATTTAGAGAAATTCTTAAATTCATTCACAAAAATTAAACAGGTACCCATTAAACAAGACTATAACTATAAGGTAGGATTTTTATTCGTTTGAACTTTCTATAATATGATTTTTTGTTAGTATTTTTGTTGTTAAATTATAGAAAAACATTTATTGCAATTTAATTTACATGTATATGACAGTTTTGCAACGCAAATAAGCTCACAATTTATACCGTTAGAATATTTTGCCTATATTAACTATATATTTTTTTATTTTGTTTGCAATGAATATTTTTAAATAATTTTGAACTGGTTTTCAACAAAATGTAATAACATTTGTGACAACAAATAGTATATATTGTTTATGTTCAATGCGGTAGGTATGACAAGTCTAATGCATGTGTGCGGTAGTTGACTTGGCAATAATTTCTTTGCATGACCCTCAATATATGGTCAAGTTTGTATAAACGCCAAGTTATAAATTTGCTATAATTTTATGTATACACAACTAGCTGCATTCATTCTAATATGCAAAACATTTGTCGATTTGTTGGTATGTTCAAGTAATACTTTCCTCCTTAAAAAGAAATTACAATTAAACACAAGCAATCAACATTTCTGTATATATTTTAATCCCATAATTATATTTTTACAGAAAAAGTTGAATAGATTTGTTGTGACTTTGAATGAAAATTAAATGTTGAATATTTTATATAATAATAAGCTTTTTTATTAGTCACACTAAGCAGTCTCTATATGTTCACAATTTACATATATTACAATATTTGCTCATTTTACATTTCATGTAAAATGATACTAAATGTGGTAGCCTTCGCCACATATTATAAATAATTTATTTAATTTACAAATAAAAAATCAATCGTCCATTAAGCTGGTTTAACCAGATCCCTTAAATTATATGTTTTTAATTAGAATGAATTTATTATTAATTTCTTTCGTCAAGCAAAGTGGTCTGTCTGGTTTTTAGCATAAATTAGTTTTATTAAATTCCATCCCATAAGACCATTTTAAAATCATCAAATCAAATTCTTACATTTCAACTAAATAACACATATGTATATAGATTGTATACGACAAAGATAATAGAAAAATATTAAAATAAATCATGTCGTTTCGTGCTGCTTAAGGTGTTTTTATAATGGTGTTGTGGAACCAGTCAATATTTTGTCCGGTTCCAGCTACTGCAGGATTCTGTATCCCATTCATGAAACTTTAAGATGCATTCTTAAAAAAAAATAATAAAAGGCACAACACAAACACGTTTCCCTTTATTGAAATTGTTTAGTATTTGCGTGAGTGTAAAATGTAAAATTCCTCGAATTATTTATTCGATGCCACATAAAACGAATTAAATTTTCTGGTGAAGTTGCAATGACAAATTTCCCAGAATTTTACAAACTCTTAGGGGATGTACATATGTGTGTGTATGTGTGTCTCCTGAAACGTTGGAATAATACACATCACAATCCTCAATAATTGTGGAATCAGCGGCAAGAGTAGATTATCCAGCAGTAAAGTTAGTGGAAATCCCCTTGGCACTCAGCGATCGGGTGAATAGAGCAAAGTGCCACGTGTGGTGTTTGATTGGGGCCGTAAGTAACATTCGTCAGTGCGGATTACAGACGGTTTCACGCGTCACTAGTACATAATCAGCTTAGGTCTGACATTGATAAGAATGAATGGTATACTGGAGTTCTGCTATAGTCATTCGATATTCTCTTGTATTGATTCACAATCGTCTGACTACTTTGAAGACCTATCAAGTAAATCAAGCCTCCACTTTTTTTATTTTCATTCCATAAATACATTTTTCCAATTATCATAATTAGTGGACTAAGACTGTTAAGTGTTGTTTTTTTTTTTGTTTATTTTGTGAAAAATTGTCTGTACTTACAGACTTTAAGTTCTTGCACGACACCACAATAAATTATATCTTAATAGTAGTCTATTTATTCGAATTAAGTGTATCAAAAGTCGTCCACATCATTCCTTTTTTCGCTTGATACATACATACATTCAGCCCCCATGGATGTTGATAATATTATGCGGAACAGTCATGCAGCTCATCAAGTTAAATGGAGTGCGTCGGATCGACTTATAGCCGTTCTAACTCGCTATCATCAATCATAGGATTAAATGTTCGTTTTTAGAGATGGTGCACACATATAACCATATTATAAAAGTAACAATTTACTATATAAAAACTATTATGTCTTCAAAACTGAAATACTAATGCGCTTGACCACTGTTGTTTTGTAAAGGAAGAGAAAGTATTCCAATAAAATTGATATTTAGAGGATTTGTTAATATTGGTAAATGCTAATCGAATGGGAGGCGTTGGAGATGTTTTATTATTTTGGGGGTTGAATATAGCACGTGCAGTTGATATGATAACTGTGATTGTACGCCCTTGTCATTACATAGCCGCGTGTTTGACATTTTGCTTGTTAGATGCGGATGACACTTTACGTAAAACCATCCCTACACATTGTCGTACAAATTAATTTGATAGGGATACATTTAATGGATGAGATATACAATGCACATAATTATAAGCAGTGACATAAAACTATACAGTACTTGTAGTTAATTAATTAATTTGCATACGATTTAAATTTATCGCCAAATTTTTGCTCTTTTTTTTTAGTTCATAATAACAAAAGTACACTTATAAAAATATATGTTTTAGTTTTCATATACATAAAACAATAAATTGTAAACTAATTACTGAAACATATATAAATTTGTGGCAATTTAAAATGTAAATTATAATTTTTTCATTAATATTTATCAATTTTAATCAATTTAGAAAATTGTTTTAAATTTTATGTTTTTGAAACTTTAAACTGCGTGTTGTAAAAATTAATTTAAAACAAATATATAAATCAAATGTTGTGCAAGCTTGTAAAGTTGGTAGAATTTAAGGTATTTATTTCATATTTATGCTAAATTTATGTATTACATGGTGATTTTTAATGACCCCCAATTTTGAAAACGAAATTAAACTTTCATTTCTGATAAACATACGAGCTTTTACACAACTTTAGTTTCTTTAGAAAATGATTCTAATTTTTCATATTCAAATTTTCTTTATCCATCCTGGGAATGATTCAGTTCTATTGCTCAACAACCCCTTGTAACAACAAAAAAATCATCGTTTAAGTCTTAGCAGGGGGTAAGAGAACAGGTGACAAAGTTCCTACCCACCTGGCTATCATCCTGAAAAATCCACCCTTAATTTATTATTCGAATAACATAAAAAACACTAAAAACCAACATTTTTGTCACCTAAATGTCGAATAAAAAATTTCTTTTAAACAACTATCACCCCATTCAGGTAGAAAATTCAAAAGACATGGATATATATTATATAAAAGAAGTTAATGTGAAGATATATAAACAATATATCTAAATATGTATATTACTTGTAGGTATACGAAAGTTTCTTTCTAATAGTTCTAAAACTCTCGAAAAAATTTTATTTTATTTTTTGAATTGAATGATTGTTTTGTATTAAGGAGTAGGACATTTTAATAAAGTCAACATATGTGCGGGGTTTTTCATTTCAAGTTATAGTAAGTATTCAGAAAAATCCATTTTCAGTTTTTCAGACTTTTCAGTTCTTTCATCATTTCGTGAGTCGAAAATTTAAATTTTTCAAATCGGACCGTGTTTGGTGTTGTTTCACATTAAATGGAGCATAAGTATATCAAATCCGTCAGTAAAATTCAATTTGGAGTTGCAGTTTTTGAAAAAATATATCTCTGGAAATGGGAGAAATTTTCTGCGAATTTTGGCAGAACATTTATTCTGTTTGATGGAAATAGATCAAATGGACAAGAGAAATTCAACTTATAAACTAAATCACTTTATAAACTATTTTTTACTAGAACGTTCTAGCTGCACTAGAAAAAAGATTTTTTACCTGCTTGTGTAAATTTGAACATCACTTGTTACAAAAATTAAAAATTTAGACATTTTCTTTAACAACTATGTAATATTTTTTAATGTTATAGGACCTTCTAAGTACATTTATACTTAGAATTAAATTTAGACTAATAGATTTTTCAAAATCGGCAAACATCTTTTTTTTCACATACATAAAAATCACACATACGAGTATAAATATCAAAATGGAATTCGCCTCATGGGCGCAATTATAAATATACAACAAAACAACTACAAATATATAATATGTGTTGTTATAACAACACACATATATGTATATGTAGGAAGGTGTTGAGCAGAAGCTAGAAAAGTGACAGACATGGGGAGTGGTCATCAGGTAAGATTCTGCAAGAAGATGCGATTGTTGACTGCAAATCTGGGGATATGGTAATTGGTTGGTAATTTTCTTTCCAACGATATAAGACCGTCTCCTTTACTTTATTATTGACCGCTCTGTAATATAAACACCGCTCAATACCCATTACTACAATAAATTATTATACATCAGCTACTCATTCACCACAAACATGTATTGTGAAAAACATTGTTAAGAAGATTATTAAAATTTTCATTAACAATTAACTTATACACATCTCAAAAAAAAGAGAAAAATTCAACAATTTCATTTTGTTTACAAAATTCTTTCCAGCTGTTTATACAAAACTTCACATGCGATTATCAAATATTACAACTTCTTTTTACACTAATAAAATTCTTGTGTATAATGTATTTTCAAAATTAACATGTGCTCGAATTTTATATTATGAAGTAGTAAGTATAATATGGAATAATGCCCCATTTGATAAACAGTGTAAGCCTTTGATGTCGTTCAGCTTTTCATATACTATACTATAGTATCCTTTTAACTTGGTGCTGGTAGATAACGGGGTTAAAAAGTATACGGATGTGGCTTGGTGATGTCGGTGTCTGTTCAACCACTTCAAACAGACACTCGGTCCAGACCGAATTATCTCAAACACGATAATGTCAGTTTAATAGTCTTTAGTGATGCCTTTTTATGTACTAATATACATTAGAAATAACGTTAGCCATCTGGTTGTCGTCCTCTCTGGTGTGCTACCGTTTCAATTTTGTTACTTTTTTATTACAGTCAGCCTTTTTCACAAAATCTCTATGTTAATTAATAAAAACAATAAAAACCTTTATTAGGAATACGTCATTTTTGATAACGTATGTGTACGTATATACGAGACTTTTGTACTGATTACCACACAAATGATTCGTATGATTTGTATATCCGTATGGCCCCTTTTTTATTACCTATTATATTTTGTTGGACGACCGTAAATTTACGGGTGAAAAGCACAAAGGTTTTTCAGAATCATAATTGAATTTTCTGTTTTTTTTGTAATTTTTCGTATGCCGATCGACAATTAGATTATTTCTAGCCTGATGTGCAGACAAGCTCCACAGAAACCTAATATTAATTTTAATTTCAGGATGTCTGATACTCAGACCGTTTAATTTCATTATGTGCAATATATTTTTCTATATAATTTTGTTATTTCATTTATATGAAAAATATATGTATATAATATAGCAGAAAAAATGCACATGTATAGTTAATAATAAGGAGTGAATAATCTGCAGAACGGAAAACACTTATAATAATGTAATTTAGATTATCGCACGTAGAAACAGTTAATTATAACATAAATCTATAATTTTCTAATAACAATAATAATACAACCATTGTACAACCGATTTTTTCGCAATCTGTTTTACTGATAAAGATTATTGCAATGGGTTTTGTTTAGGTAGCTATAAAGGTGGATGAATATGTGCAGACATATATTGTTATTATAAATAGTCTTTTGCCGTCAACACTGAAAAAAATATATATGAAATATTCGTTACGGCCTTGGGTATATATAAATACAGTTGCTTTGTTTTAAATAACTATTATTAGTTTTATTATTGAATTGTAAACCGACAAGAGCAGTTTCTTTGTCGGTTGTTCATATCGCTTTCATTCATTAATAATTATTATTTCTATAGAATATATTACACGAGATTGAACGGTAAAAAACATTTTCGTAATTAAATAACATACACAATATTACAATCTAATATTAGTTTTAAAATGGCATACAATACAATTTTGCAACAACACGCCCGCAATCTTATATTTTTTCTTCTATTTGCAATAATTTCATTTTTATGTAAATTTGAATGTAATAAATTAATTAAACCTTTATTTTTAATTTTATGCAAACAGAATACCCATACCTGTACCATAAATTACTTACTGACTTTCTTCAGCCATCTAAAATTCGTACTTGCATATAATTTATACTACATAATATCAGTAATAAACTTCATATTTCTTGAATTTTCATCAATTTTTATGGTTATTTAACGAATTTTATATCATGCTTGCACGCAATGTTATACACAAATTTAGAACTTTATTTAACTTACGTATATAATTTACTTTTTAAATTTCAAAAAAAAATATGAAGTGAACAATTTATGATTTCATTTTGACTAAGAACAATACTTAAAAAAATTATATGTCCAAGTACATGTAAAATACTCATTACCATCAATATAATTGCGAATAGGTCCATAATATCACATTATTAAAATGTAGGAAACGAAAAGAGGACACAAAATGATAATGAAACCAAACCAAAACGTTATTTTACTTCCAAACTACTTTGTTAGATTGAATGTAAGAGTTCAAAGTGTCCCCTTGGCAATACGATAATGGCAGGTAAATAATAAGCGATAGTCCAACACAAAACATATGTTGTAAATGTTTACATGCATGCAATAGCCACAACAAAATAAATATCAAATGGAATAGTATAAATTACAACTTAAATTGTATACCATTTAAAGTCATTAGATAAAAGAGCTTAATTGATTTCAATTCCACCATGCGTAAAATTTTATATAAATTATAATTTTTCCTCATCTAAAACGAAAATCCATTGGAAATATTCAACGATTTATATATATTAAAAGAATGTTTGTTGTAAAGTTGAAGTAAAATATAATAGCGGTTCACCACTAAATATGAGAAAAAAGGATCACCACGAAAAAAAGTACTAATAATAAGAAAAGACAAGTAAAAGGCGCTCCAGAACTTTACAATATTCCAACGTTATTTCCAGACGATTACGGCGACTCCATCTTATCTACAGTGAACCAATAAAAGGGGATGCTCGGAAGCATTACACTATCTCCGTGAATTGATGAACAAATTCCTATTAAATCTGCGGCGAACTTCTTTTTATATTGAATAACTTTTAAAACGATTTAAGAGTGCCGGGTCGCCATCTGGGCCGGATTAAGTTTAATGCCCCGCAATATTATACCATATTGACCCCCTATATAACCACCAACATAATATTAGTCTGTATTACATACATATATATAGTGTTTTCTTTTCCACCCTCATCTTATTTCAATAGGGTTGGGGGGCGGACGATCTAAAAGGCTTTACTCCGTCACATTTTTATAATGAGGCTGAAAAAGGCGCTCCACGATTAATTTTGTTTGCTGTTGGCTTGGTTAATTTCAAGACAATTAGTGACTAACCGAAAAACAACGACACCCTATCACAGATCCAGATGGTTCTTTTTTCATTCTGCCAACGTCGTCGCATCATCATTTCTCCTGGAGGCAGTATATCGGTATCATAGGGGGTGATTTTTGTAATAAATGTTTTGGTTTATTTGTTTTGGATTTGATTTGGTGAATTTTTTATTGTATTCGCATGTGGCGCTTTTGCCAACTAAGCTTTAAAGCTCTCAGACGACTTCGTTGCCTAGGAAATTGTTGACAATTTTAAGGGCCGGTTTTTGAAAACAAGTTTTTTTTGTTGGATGCTATAATTTTGAGCGTATATACATTTATTTTATAATTAAAGGTTTTTAAAATTGTGTGTTCATAAATCGGTGAAGATGAAACAAAAAAGCTGATTCTTTCAATTATACTTTTGTAGGTAAAGGAAACCACAACACACACATAATAATAATAATAATATAGCAACAACTGCAACCACATATATATAAAGTTGTATAGCACCTGCTATATAAAATAATATATATAACTAATATTTATGAAATGAACTGGGAAGTAATATTCTCAAATAACGTATTATTATAATACTATCAGACAAAATACCGTATTTATATATTTTTATAAACTGTAGATTTTGGAACAGAAATTTCTAAAATATCTGTATATACAAAATGTTTTTTAATAATATTCAAGGAAAATAGGTACATTTAATGAAAATTACTTCATATATAAATATTTTTTATTATTATAAAAACGTTCGTGGATTGTAATAAGTATAATTTCTGTAGTTGAAGAAAAGAGCATAATTTTCTGGTCGTGAATTTGTACACCTCCTGTCTGTGTAGGAAAACGTTATGACATATAAAATTATGAAACAAACAATTTAATTTAAGTTTTAAAAGACAGACAACTTTTTTATAATCAAACGTTACAACTAAGAGAAAAGTTTGTTTTTCAATTTTCTTCAAGGAAACACTTTTACGTATAAAACAATCTCATTTTCTAAAGGGAAAGGTCAATAATGAGACACTGTCGTTTTTTTTTTCATTACAAGTCAATTTTATACGTTTCAGTTAAACATGGTAAACTTACAATCAAGTGCATTTTCAACGATTTAATGTAGCTATTTATCTATAATAAACTGCAATTTACAAGTCTATTGCATATTATGTATAACAAACTAATATCTTGTGTACAAGAAACGTAAAATATAATCTTTAGACAACCATTTTATGTTTATATTATGCCTGAAGCTTTCAAAAATTTACAATTTCTCTATCCCGTAATTGAATTTCATATTTTTTATAATTGGAAGTTTCTAATAACAAAAATTTTATTACTCTCTTGTTCACACAATGAAACAAATTCAAATTCAGGCATCCCTTTGGAAAAACAGCTTTCATATTGGATACCAGTAATGGTAATCCTGTTGATTAACCCACATAGATTACATGTAATACATTATGTACGTTCACTTGCTTTAGTATACAAGGTAGGAAATATGATTGATGGGCACCAGATTTGATAATAAACAATGGAAACATTACATGGATTTAAAGAGTTATGCTGTAGTGTCAAAATTGATGCTGTACTAAATATGTTTACATTGGCTTTTTGTTCCCTTGCCACAATAACGTTGAATTGAATTAAAATTTATCTGTTTTAATAGCCGATTTTATATAAGACTAATTGCTGGCAATTTAGAAAAAAGACATAATAATTATATGGGGGAAGAATGGGAACGTAACCAAATGTAACCGAATCCACATCAAACCAACAAGATATTCATCACAAAACGGTGACATTTTATAATTATATAGCATTATACTTGACTCTGTCATAGTTATTATTTTCCATTTTTACTAAAAATTTAAACGCACCACAAATTAAGATACAAGCTGATAAGGTAAAATTGTTCATTTTTTATATTATATCCTGTATAACTATTATAAAGTCGTATGTACTATAGTTTTGTGTGTAATTAGTGCACATAATTAGTGTTCTATTCTAGTGCTTGGTAAAAAAGCGCAATTTTTTACAAATTATAGGTACAAATGAGTTTGTTTGTTAACGATATTATTCTACATGCATTAAACAAACAACAAAACAACTGTATGTGATAGGAAAGAAATAATTTTATTAAAAAAAATCGGTTTTCAGATCATATCAAATTAATGAACACATGAACAACCTTGTCTTTTGTGTAAATTAAAACAAAAATTGCTTCATTAACAATTTTCCTTAAACTTTCATGTTTAATTTCCATTAGTTATTAATTTGTAGTGAAACGATATAATATTTTTTAAATAAAAACACATAAATAGATAATTTGATTGCTACAGCAGAGAGGTTTTAAGGAAATTGAAACAATAAAGATGATTGCATCAAGGGTAAAATGCATTACAACTAATATATTGTGTGTAAATAATAAGTAACATGCAACAATATGGTATATATAATAAGTATGATTGTTTAATACCTAAGGGAATACAAATTATATATCAATTACAATACTCCCTTGTCATAATATACGTTTCATGATAATCATCAAGTAAAGTGCAATGATGATGCGCGCTTCTATAAAAAAATTTTACAGCAAACAGGTGGTATATCAAATAATCAACTTTAGAAAAATATTAAAAACACATTTTGTTTGAACAAAAGGCACGTGAAAACAATTTTCGAAATTGTATTTTTGTGTAATTATTGATATATGTACGGTTAATGATAAGTTCTTATCCTTATCCAACGTTGATAGTTAATTTTTTCAGTAGGTTGTTGTTTTACAATTACGTTTACAAGATAAGAATGTTGAACTATATAATTTTTTGTAATTGTGAATTATATTCATTAAGTATAATGTATACAATGTGCATTAATTAGCGGTAATTGTAGTATTGTCTGCATAATTATGTTGTGCAAGAAATATGAAAAACGATTTTCATTAAAAATTTGTTATAACTTTAATAAAATAAGTATCTGAAAACTGTGTGGTGTTTTTTTACCAAAAACCAGAATTATCGCTCACGGTTATAAGAATATACCAACGGCGAGTGTGAAAGAAAAATAAAAAAGTTCTATTCCTAAAGATATATACGTATACATATAACATGCTATTTGATATAATTTTCTTCACACGAACATCAATTTTCCCATTAATAATAAGTATATATATTGTCATTCGGTATACTTGTGTGTGTGGTCACACATACACATTATTTCGCAGATGTTAATGTTGTTGGCATACAGAAAAACCGCAAATCTTGCACCTCTGCAACGTCAGCTGCATATATGAAACAAATCCATTTATTGGAAGGCCTTCAATTGGAAAAAATGTGTCCAATTGAAGAAATACAGTGCGGTTGACATGCCAGCATCTTTCCTCTCTTGTCTCTTCTCATCCTGCCATCAGAACGAGCGGCTTCTAATGACAGGGCGATCTAATTGACGCCGAATGGGAACTATAATCATGACACCGCGCACGGCTCAGGTGCGGTTTCAATTATTGTTTTGTCTCACGAACTCAATTTCCTAGGCAACTGCTCATTTGCCAGTCATCTCCGCCTACTAGTAGTAAGCCATAAGAGCCACAGGTCGTTTCTACCGTATTTTCATTGTACATTGTGTAGGTGGATGACATTTCTTCAAGATGTTAGTTAATTCCCTCTGGATGCCGCAACATGCTGCCAATATTGTACAATTTCACTTGTTTTTTTATGTATATCTATGTATAATAGGTACACATTTTTCCAAAACGGCAATTTCTGTTCTTGCCGCTATGGCAAGTGTCTTTGTTCGTGCGTTTCAAATTTTCATGAAATTTGTAAAATAACTTATTACGTTCTTGAATTAAATGTAATGGGGAATTAGATTTTTTTAGAAACTTATTTATTCGGTATACAGTGAAGAAATATTTTCAATTACCTTATGACCATAAATTTAAACGTCATTTATACTTTATACAGCCTTTTGATTGAAGATTATTTAATACAATATATTTTCGTGTAATTTCTAAACCCAGCGCCTTCGCCAAAATTTCAAATGCATATACGTTTTCCTGGTATTTTGTTGAATTTCAGAGCAATAAGTATAATTTATCAGATAGATATGAATACTTAAGTCTGTTTATATATAAAAACTACGTTAAAGTCATTAAAAATTTATTGAAAATTAAAAAAATTGATAATTTGCAAATTTTTTTAAACATCATTATAGATACAATTTGTTATTTTATTTTCGTTATTGAAATTACACTTATTTTTTTTTTAACTTAAGACAATTAAAAATATACATATCAATTTAAAACTACAACATAATTTTTCTGTACATAGGTATATTTATTGTTTAAATTAAATTGTAACAACTGTTTGGAAATTGTGAAATCTAAAATATTTATGTCACATTGAATAGCAAATTTTTATAGCATTTTACAGTAAATGGTTCGATCACATTTCAATGGTTTATTCAAATTTACTATATCCAAATGAATTATTAAAAATGATAATAAAAACAACAACTAAAACACGAAAAATGAGAAAAACAAATATAACATTTAACTCGGCGCCTTCACCAAAATTTGAAAACTGTTTTAAATGCGCGTTTTTCATAAATTAGGTACTTGAACAAATTTTCATGAAAATGATAAATAACGCAAAAATATCTCATCTACATAACTATAAATGTATATATTTAAAATTTTATATGGATGTTGTAATTAGGCACGTACAGTGTTATAATTTTGAGCTAAAAGCAATTAAATTTTCTTCTCTTGAGTGAAAATGTGTTACAAGCATAGACAATATAATATTTTGAAACACGTGTAGATAAATACAAATTGTGTACATAAAATTTTTAATGATGTATTTTATTAGTTTATATTTTCAAAAAGACTTACAACACTTTGATTTATATTTAGCACAATGACAAACATTTTTCGTTTGATGTGTTTCATGTGTCTGTATTTATACGTAATTATAAGTTCTGTTATTATAAAGTTGATGTCTCTATTTTATCAAAAACGTATAAAAAAGAAAGTTAAATATACATATTTACCTATCCAGTTAAATACTGTTTAACTGTTCCTTTTAAACGACATGATAATTTGTATGTACACAGAAACTAAATTTAAATTTATAATTCTGTACAATTTGTATACCTGTATTTATTTACAATACAAAAAAATAAACTGTAGATTACTAGAAGATATGTAATTAAGCATCTTCGTAGAAGAATATTTGTCATACACGATTGTCCAGCATCTTATAATAATAATGTCATAGGGTACTTTTAAAATTCATTAAACTTTCCATAATGTCTATACAGCGGAAGCATTAATTCACATTTATAGGCATAGTAAATTAAAAATTGTTAAGCTACCTAAAGCTAATTACGAATAAAACGTATATTAGTTACGAAACGTTAACTAAGCGGTTATAGAACAGTGAGGTTGAGATGTTCCAACTGTTTGCAAGAAGAGAAAAAAAGGACCTTTTTTCTTGGTTTTTATGGCGCTTCGTTAAATCACCTCCCCTATTTGCCTTTTACGTTAATTTGATTTTTTTCCTCTCGTTTGACTACCCTCTTCATTCCAATCTTCTTACCATCTATTCTTTGTTTATTTCTGTTAAGATGTTTGTATTGTAAAAAACTTATTTACGGTACGAAGACCGCATCATGTTGATTAAGTCATAAAGTGAAATGAATACAAATTAAAAAAAATGTTATTATTTCTAAGTAAATGTAATTATTTTCGTTTTTATACTTATGGCTTTAATTTCTACCAAAATAATGAATAGTAAAAAAATGTTTTAAATTATTTTCGAATCGTCGTTGGTGTTCATTAGAAATTTTAGTAAGCAAACTGAATTTTAAACGCTCATATATCAACATTATACTAGAATTAAATACCGTAGATAAGTCGACATAATTTCAACCGACTAATGTTTTCACCCAACAGTCACATAAAATTGTTTCATTTCGTTCACGCTTATAAAAGTCAATGGACTAAAATTTATCATCCATCAGACTACCAACTATATAGGCCCTTCGTTTTTCTACGTTAGCAGTTTTTCTGGAAAACACATTTTAAATGGAGATGTTTTTTCTTCTTTTTATTGTACGTCTCTATATTGTTTGAGGTTTTTTCTTGAATTGATAGAGCATACATCCAGCATCCGTTTAGCATACACACGACACTCGCGTGACACTGAGATTCCCCTTTACACCTCCATTGAAACCCCTTGAATTTAATTCCAAGTTATAAACCGTTAAATTAAATAGTATCCCCGGGGATGACCGCCTTTATATGCATGTATACAATGTCTCTTTCTAGGTAAAAACTGTATTATTCGAAACAAATCGAATTAATATTCTCATGATAAATGATGCAGTAATTTTGATACATCTTAATTCTAATTTATTCAAACTCATTAAACATTTCATTTATATTTTTAAAATAATAATAATTACAATGAAAACATTCACAAAAATTTGATTTAAGGCTTAAATATAAGTATTATAAATTATAATAAATACTTTTTTTCACCACAAAAGAATACATAAAATCACATCATTTATGGGTATAATTATCATTTATAGATTTGTGTGAAATAAAAAAATATAATATATTTATATACAACAATTTTCGACTAGTAAATAATTGTTTTTAAATGTTCGTAAGCTGTATTCATGACACCCCAACTTACAAAAGCCCTTGTACAATTTGTACTAACACCATGGTAAATTCGACTAATTTTAAACCCACGTTCTCTATAAATTTCTAACAATACTTTAAAAATATTCTCATATTCTCCACCAACTCTAGTTTGCATATGTACTTTTAATACATTCAATGGATAAAAAAAACTAGATAAAACTACACCTATCATTGCACCACATATAAATTCAGCTAAAGTTCTTTCAATTTCTAAATCCATTTTTGGCAGCCTTTGATTGACTTCATCACGTAGAATAAAAAAGCCAACATTGGATGGACCGTTGCGGAGTAGAATTGGTGTTAAACCTCTATAATACTCTCCAATACCGAATTGACGTAATGCTTTAAATGCATGCATTGTATTCCTATATTCCGAGTGGAATTTTTGATTGGCTAGTAATGTTTGTATACGTTCGAATGGCATTAAGATTGCTTCAGTTGTGCCTGCCACCATCGCCCCAATTACCTTGGAAGCATACGAATTGAAGCCTAATTCTGTTAAAGGTCTCCGAATTTCTTCGTACACCCCAAACATAAGTGCTAGAGACAGCGTTTTTTGGCATAGCGGTGGCAATATACCTCTGTACAAGAATAATATACCCTCATTGCGAAGCTGAATAAATGCTCTGTGTGAATTAACCCCATGCAGCATCTGAATGGAAAAAAACAATACTTTGCAATATAGAATTATAGAAGAGCAATTTTTATGTCATATATGTACCTGCCGGAATATTAACTTATTAATTGGATAAGTAACAGTAACATTAATAAATGCAGCACCCCAACCACATGCAAATTCTTTCCAATTAAACTGATAAGAGTTTTGAGGTATTAATTTTGCTGAACACATTTCAGCCTGATTAGGACCATTTATCATATTTGATTAGCTAAAATTTTTGACTATTTAAGTGAATACGTGTTGGTGGAGTATTGTTTAAGTCACAGTATTCTCATTTTGGGCTTAAAATATTTAATTTTGATACTAACATTTCATAATTTACTTTTTTGACACATTAGATAAAAATGACATTTTTTCACTAAAATTAATAAAACAGGAAACTATAATCGTCATGGGCTCTGTCACGTACAGATGGCACAAACCAAAGTGCAATTTAAGGTTATATGCGTACGATAATTATGAAATGCAATTTTAGATATACATATTCTCAATGGTAAATAATATCCTGCAAGGTAGAGTAAAAAATGCATAACAATGACTCAGGTACTAGGTATGTGCATATAGCTATCAGTCATTTTACGAATATTTTCATAAAGTACTTTTTCAGGCAACCAAAAACAAGGATTAGTGTTTGAAATTGTTTCAACAAGGATTTCCGATAATAATGAGGAAAAACGACACGTTATTTACACGTTACAAGTACGTTTTATAATCAGTAACAATGATTTTAATCCATCTGCTATAGAGCGACGTTACACCCATTTTTTAAACTTGTACAATTCTTTGAAAAAAGAACATCCACAATTAATGGCAAACGTTTCATTCCCTAAGAAAGTTCTAATGGGAAACTTTGACAATGCTCTTATTTCCACAAGAAGTACGGAATTTGAATCACTACTAAAACACATTTCAAATGACAGTAAACTAAAATCATCAGACGCTCTACTAATATTTCTTCAAGAAACTGAACTGACGCAAGCCAAACAATTGATGGAGAAAAAAGAATTCCATCACGCTTTAACAATATTGGAGAATATTTTTAAATTACTTAATAAAGTCTACACTGATCGTTCACCTGCAGTATTATTAGCGTTATGTCGTTTATTAGCTTGTAGCATTTCTATTCCTGCATCACCAAATTCACAGAAATGGGCCGACATTGCTTTACACCGATATAACGGCGTTAGTGATAGCGATTTATTGGAATTGTATGTGCCATTATTACAAGTTTGCATACAAGTTTGGTGGCGAAACGGTCGCGACAAAGACGATTTAGAAAGAAGACTGAATGATTTAAAACGACAAGGTATTAAAGTCAATGAAAATGTTGGTCTGATGGAAGCAGTCAATAATGTCGAAATGAGATTATTTCATAAAGATTTATATTAGTTTTCATACTATCATTTCAAGGTGGTATTTTTTTATTTATTTATTTATAATTTATTACTTTGTTATAGTTTTGAAAAATAAAATTTAATAAAGTAGTAAATGATGTCTTTATTGAACATTTTTATCACAGCATTTGAATTTAAAACTGAAAGTGTTTTAAAGAACAAAAGCAAGGTTTTTTGTTAGAAAATCTTTATTCTTTTTTTTATTTGTTAAATTAATCTCTATTTAAGTTAAACTGTTCAGTCAGATGCTGATTGTATTATAAATATATCAATATTTCATAATAACTATATATAATATTTATCTATAAATAACTACAAGTTGCTATATACAGTAAAACCATTTTTCTTTTATTTTACAGAACAATATGTGTTAATGACAAAAAATTCAACAAAAATTAACAAAAAAAAATCTTTAAAATTAATAAATAAATGGCATTATTATAAGGGTATTTCAGTTCTAATATTTATAAGATAAACATTTTTTTTTCGTCGACAATGACTAACAAAGCTTGTACAGTACTAATTAAAAAATATTTTGTTTAAAATAACTTTTGGAACTATTGAAATTATTCATAATACAATTTTTTATCATTCTTTTCTTTTTACATCTTTCTACGTTTATAAACATTAAAAATAATTTATTCTTTTGGCTGGTAGCATCACAAAGAATCTAGGAAATATTCTCAAATCTCTAATTAATATTGATATACTTGATTTTATACAATCACGGATTTATAACAATGAAATAAAATTTTATAAGTACACAAACAAAACTGAAATGATTTCAAATGTCTTCTGTTTATAGCTGCTAAAATGTTATCAATAAGGTTGAAGTAAACTAAAGAAATTTTTAAATTTTTTTATACATACACACAGCACAAGAGATTCATTATTAATTTATAGTAATAATAAAATGTCAGACAACTTAAACACAACGTGTTTTCTATAGGAAAATAACCATATTTTTGAATAAATAAAATATAACAAAAAAAAGCATGGTGTATACAGTAAGCGTTATTAAACGATGTGTATTCTTTTTTTACAAATATAATTACAAAATTACATTAACATTTTCTTTTTTTTTACTTATAATACACTTTAAAAACAGTTCAAAAACTGTTCGCATCACACACTCTTTCTCACGTTCGCCCCCATATTGAAATTTCCCCCAAAAAAATTAAATGTATAACTACTCGTAGATTATAAAGAGTGATAAAAACAAACAAAATATACAATAGGTATATTATATGTATATAAAAAAATAGACTAAGAAAACAATACTAAACACACTCACGCATAATTATTGTATCGTCATTTATCTGCATCTGGCACAGCAGCTGAATAATCCAATTGATACGTATTCTTTTGTGTTATTTCATCGATGTTTTGTGCTGTACAATCATTGCCCAAATGATTTGGTGCACCACAATTATAACAGCCGGGCGGTGTACGTGTCGGTGGAAAATGACTGGAAATAATAACATTCACATAAGGTATATTATATGGTGGAAATGAATTGTCAGTCTGATAAGTTGTTGGATATTGAGCAGTAAATGGTTGTCTATATATAGGTGGATTACATATGAATGACCTTGTCGGTTGTGGTGGTATCGGTGGAAATGATTGGGGATAACTGTAAGGCACAGGACAATTGAAGGGGGCCGCCGCCGCCGCTGCTGCTGTTGGTGGTTGCGGTGGTGGCGGTGATATAGCATCACAGATAGCTGTGCCCGGTGCTGGACCAAATTGTATACCATTTAGACGTCCTTTTGCTGCCACCGCCACTGTTGCAGCCGCAGCCGCCGCCGCCGCCGCGGCTGCTGCACCACCATCTATATTTCCTGCTATTGTACTGGACGGTGTACCGGGCGGTGTTTGATTTGGACTACTATTGCTAGACGAGTTCGAATTATGTAATGGATTGTCACCATCAACTAAACTCATCGATTGCATTTGTTCGATGAAATTGTGTTGTTGGCGTTTATTGTTGACGCCACCAGTGTATGGGGGCGGTGGTGGTGCGAAACGCATACCATTTTGCTTGAATTCGGCTGGTGGTGGGGCTGTTATTAGACCGGACGCTGGCCATGGCATCGGCTTCTCTTCGTGAATGGAACCCTAGACGTGAATCGAATGAAAAATTTCCATTTTCAATTAAATAACAATGTTTTTTCTTTTACCTCTTCCTCGGGTAACTTAATGTCAGGATTATACAATGGCAGACTAGATTGGGATAAAATTTCCATAGTCGGTATTGGCGGGACTGTTGGTATCAATGGTGGTTGTGTTCGGACACCCATTTGAGTCCTATGTGGTGATGTACTTCGACTATGACTTGGTGAACCAGTTTGACTGACTAGAGGCGATATGGGAGCTGCTGTATTAAATGCGCCCAACTGAAAACCGCCCAATAAATACAAAAAAATATCATAAAAATGTGTGAAAAAAACCTCAGGAGCGCCACATTGGAAACCGGGCCTGTTCCACATATAATCCACCGGCGGCGGGATTGTAGAAGGTGGTGGAGGTGGTGGTTGTTGCATTTGTGGAAGACCTGGGGGCGGTTGATGTACAATCGTTTCATTGTATGATAATGTTGGGGCCGTTTTGACGGGTATTACAGGTGGTTCTGCGAAATTCTGTTTAAAAAAAAGAAACATGAAAATGTGGAATAATTTAATTATGGATTTGTGAACCTTATTTTTGGTGTAATCAAAGCCTGGCAAATAATCAAACGCACTCGGTTTTGGTGATATTCTATTTTCTCTTATATCGATTAGACGTGCTAATATTTCATAAAAATCCTTTTTTTGGTCGAATGTAAATGCTGGATGGTAATTAGCCATTGTGTATAATAATAAAAATTCACTTTGTAACACATCACTTTTGGATATTTCACAAACAACTCCATTATTAAAATATTCTGTCCGCAACAATTTTTTGTACAACCACTCGGCAACACTAACGTTCCTTGATGATAATAGAGATAAGCATAAAAGTAGTCTATGTCGGACACCTTCTTCACATAAACCCTTATTAAAAACCACGTCTTTTTTCAGTTTGTCCAAATTGTTGAAGTTGTCCGTGGGTGTGAGTAGTTCTTGATAATTTCTCTTACCCATATCCTCCACACATGTACCAAGGAAACGTAATTCAAATGGTACACACATATTTAACAATTCATACAGAACATCAATTCTTTTAAAACTTTCCAAGTCTTTAAACCATGATATAACCTCCTCCTTAAACACCATCTCCAGAACACATTGATGTTACAAACAAATATTCTGCAATGTTGATATTTTAAATACGGATATTGTTTAGTTTTTTGAATGTACTTACATCCAATGCATTCAAAACCATTCCAATAATATCAATCATAAACGGATTCTATTAAAGCACATGGAAAATTAGAGCGAACATATCACTTAATATTATAATCTGACAATATGATATTCGAATACAATTTTATACATATATTTAAAACTACAAGATTATTACAAATATGATAAAAAGTTCGTAAAAGACTACACTGACAGAATTATATTAACTAGACAGAAGAATGCTTGATCAACAAAAGACCTTTCTAGATGTATGCACGCGCTACTCAAATCTTTTTTGTGTAATGCTCCTTCTAAGCGTTATTGATGAATTAAAAAATGTTAGTTTGTTAAAGATTCATACACGTTTTATTAACTAATCAACACGATTTTACGAATTATTAAATGGAATAGGAGAGTCGGTGAATCCTGCACAGAATACACACACACTACCACGATTATAAATACATTTTTTACCATCAACATCTGATAGTTGTGGCGGTAAGTTTAAATTATTGTACATTCTTACGTAATGTATATTTAATAAAACAAATAACAGTTCTGATGTAATTTGCATTAGATTTTCTATACCAGAATAATACCGTAAATAGAAAAATATGTGATTTTGATTTAAAATGAACTCATTTAGAAAGGTAAAAATTTTTGTATAAAAACAGTATTACATATTTTTCAGCTGTGACCTAAATTTGAAACTTTGCAGCCTACACATTTAAACACATTCAATTAAATGTTTTTAAAATAGTAATTGTACGCAAATTACTTGGAAAGTATTTCTAAATTAATACATTTCCTTAAGGTTTTGTGATTTCATCGTCAAGAAAAATTATTATTAGATATGTGTTTATTGTTGTTTCGTAGCTACACGTCGGAAAACTGATATAATAAGATAAAATTCTAAATAAATTTGCAAAATATAAAATCATTACCATTATTATTAATAAAACAATTTCTACGTATATTTTCAAATTAAATAAAGCGCTAAATAGTAGTTTTTTATTTTTCGGTATATTGGCAAACAAGATTTTTTTCAAAATTACAGCGCACTGCATTATTGTTTTTAGCTCCCTGTAATTCAAATAGAAAGCGATCGTGAGTTCTGACAGTGACAGGAGTGACACTGACAACAGTCAGTTAAGTGATTTACGAGTGATTGATGTGGATTTATTTATTAAAACAGATTGTGAGTCATTTGTAACAAGTCGTACGTTATTTTACCATAAAATTCTTGTTGTTAAATCCGTATTATTCATAATGGCGTATTGCTAACCTAAAAATTTTGATTAACCACTTCCAAAAATTATTTTAACTTGAAAATGTTTGCATCTTTGAAGAATAAAATACGAGAAGAGACTGGCAATGATTTGTCCAAATTAACAGCCAAAATAACATCAACCACTGTACAAAAAATTGAGTCATTACGTGGCCGGTCTCAATTGGGTTCAACATCCAGTTTAAATTCAATTGTCTCGTCAGAAGGAAACAAAGATGATGTACCAAGCGATCCAGATGAATTTCGGAAACGTTTACATAAAATTGAACTGGATTTCAGTAGAAAATTGGAACAAAAAGAACAAGAATGGCGACAAATCGTTCACGATAAAGACAAACAGATTTCATCAATGGAAAAGGAGAAAGATGAGGCTTATAAACAGATAACTAATCTTAAAGATAGTCTGAAAAACGCGGAAGGTATTATTTGCGGCAATAAAGAGATAAAGTTTCGCTAATAAATAAATTTATTGTAGAATTCAGACAGAAAGTATTAAATCACCAAGAGAATAATGATCAGATTGAAAATTTACAATCACAAGAATTAAGTAAAGTTAAAGAATTGGTATTGTTACGTGAACAGGAACTTGCAGAAAAGAATAATGCATTAAAAGAGGCTACAGTACAATTGGAAAAGTTACGTGGTGAGGTAAATCGCTTACGTAGACAAGAAGAACAATTAAGCGATGTTCAGGTAAAAAGATATGTAAAATTGTGTTAATGAACTTTTTTTTATTCGTTTTTTAAACCATTGCTAACATATTATGTTTTATTTTATTTGTTTTGTTCGAAACAACTGCATTAATAGAACGAAAATAATGAATTACGTGAAACGTTATCGCATTTTTACATAGATAGCAAGCAACAATATTTATACAATAATTAATGGTCTTTTACTTAAAAACAAAAACCACGTATCGGATGCCTTTAAATAAATTTTATTTACATATATTTAAATTCTTAATTAAGAATCGTTCCCATTTTCCTCCAAACTGTTCATGTTTTTGTTATCTGTTGTTTTAAAAAATTCCTGATAATATGTGAAGGCATTGCACTACACACACACTCTCACACACCTGATCTAATTTATTTATTTTCACACGTGTATATTCATTGTTTTGATTTTAAAAAATTTTTGGTGAGCTTCTGGGCAAATCACAGGTATGTGCTTATTGCTATTATATAAAGTGTATCGGATCGGTTAAATCTTAGCCAATATCATTGTAAATACGTAAATTTCCAGGACGATCTCGAAGCTTTAAGACATTCCACTGCCCGCGACTTAGCGACATTGGCATCAGATTTAGCGAAAAGTGAAGAAGAACGCCGTCATTTATCAGATCTTGTTATAATTTTACGTCAAAGATTATCAAATGAAACATCAAATGATGAACATTTTAATTCCGAAAGGAAATTATTAGAACAACGTTTGGAAGAAGCTCATTTACATTTGGCAGATATTAAAACATCATGGAGTGATAAAATAACTTCATTAGAGACACAGGTTGATTAAATGGCGAATTATTCGTTGTGTGAAATAATAGTAATCTTTTTAGGTGGGTCGATTAAGTCGACAAGCAGCAGAAGAAGGTGCCGAACGTAGACGTGCAATACAAGAGAAAGATAAGTTATCAGAGCGTGTTAAACAATTAGAAGCTGAATTGGAATGTAGTCATTTCGAATTGAATAATAAAGAAACGAAAATAAAACGTTTAACGGCGGACGTAAATGAGTTGTCGTTTGAATTGAAATCATTACAAACACAAACCGAGGAAGAAGTGACATTTCTACGTGCTGAACTCGTGAGTTCTATTCACGAATAATAATAATAAAACCCATGGGGCTTTTCTTTTATCTGTCTATTTTTCTTTTCTATCATTCCATTCTCTTTTAATTTCCATTCCAATCACTGAAATAAAGTTTTTAAAGTTTGGTATGTTTTAATTTGTACATAATTAAGTTTTTTCTTTAGTATTACACCAAAAACAATTCCGTATTATGTAAGTATTTTAAGTTGAATTTAATTTTATTTATGCATATATATTTATTTTATTATATCTTTTGCTTTGTACACTATATTTTTTAATTCTGCATTTTACACGATTTGTGTTCATGTTTGTTATTACTAAATAAATATTATTTGTTGTTTAATTTATATGTATTTTTATTTTATAGGATCCGCTAACCTTGTTTTTCCTGTTTTTAATTTAACAACTATTTTGTTTTCTTTCGGAATTTTTAAATATTTAAATGTAAATAATATAATGTTGGAATATTTTTCAGGATAATACAAAGACTGAATTAAAGGTTGTACGTAAAAATTTAGAAAATGCCGAAAATGAATTAGATAAAACGGAAGATGAAAGAAGTAAATTGAAAATAAGCGTTGAATCGGAACATTTAGCAAATTCATCGTTGCGACAAATAATTACAAAATTAGAAAAAGATTTAGCTGAAGAGAAAGCAAATTGTCTAAATGTACAAAAAACGTTAACTAGGTTTGTTAAATCAATGTTTATTTTTTTATTTTACAATAAAATTGTATTTGAATATTTTATAATAGGGTAACAGCTGAAAAAAATACAGCACTTTTACGTAATGCTGAAATATCACAGCAAATGGAATTGGTGAGACAAGAAATGAGACGGCAGGAAACCGAAATGAATGAATTATTAAATAAAACAGCCCGAATAGAAGATTATGATGAAAAATTAAAGGAATACAAAAAAGTGGAAAATCAACTGAAAAATACTGTTGTTGATTTAGAAGATCAACTTGCAGAAAAAAACAAAGTAAAACATTAAATAAAATAAATCTTTATTAATTGTAATGTGCATTGGTATTTTCCAGAGTATTAAAACATTACAGTTGCGCTTAGCAGACATGAAAAAAACTCTCCAACAAGAACTTAGAACGCCAGGAAATCCAAATTATCATAGTGATTTAATCGATACAACTGCTGCCGTTTTAACTCCAAGCCAAGTCTCCACAAAGCATTTTCCAAATGTTGTTAAACGTGACGAAGACGATGTTAATTTCAAATATTTAAAACATGTTGTGATAAAATTTTTAACTAGTCGTGAATATGAAGCTCAGCATTTAATAAGAGCCATTTCCACATTGTTAAAATTTACCGCCGAAGAAGAGAAACTCGTACAAGATACGCTGGACTGGAAGAAATCTTGGTTTGGAAGTAAACCAAAATTGCCACCAACACAAAAAAATCGGTCAGTGCCTTCCAGTTGATGGTTAATTTAGGATAAATGAACTTTTTTTTATTATTAATAACACCATACATTTAATTAATTATAATCGTATAAGTCTATTACTCACGGGCAGATGAATTACATATATTTTTAATTTGTTAATGCATTTTTTACAGTATTTGTATATAATGTAAATACATAAGTGTCTTTATACGACAGAAAACATAAGCCAAATTGTTAATAATATTAAATTATTGTAGGAAATAAATTTTAATAGAGCCACAGTTGGGTTTTTGCTACGAATTAAACACGTTTTTAAGGTGCGATGATTTATTGAGTAAATGGAAATATACAAAATAAAATTTAAACAATTCATACAAAAATAACATGTTGATCAACACTGAGCTACAACAAAAATAAAAATTGTATTACACTACTATTCTAATTGCCACGTTTAGATTTTTAAAAGACAAAACACTATTATTTCCCTACAAGTTTTATTTTTACAGTGATTCTTACAGGTGCCTACATTAGAATAACGATTTTTTTTGTGGTAAAATGTGCACATATGATATGCATCTTATATTTTATAACATGATTAAAAATGTGTCCAGTCTTTTATGCCTTAAGTATAAATTAACTACATAAGGGAAGTACATACATGTATTTAGATATTTTTTTAAAAAAACTCTAATACAATTATTATTCTGATATTAGTGCCATTTAAAATAATCTTTTGACTAGTATCTTATGTTTTTTTTCTACCCTTAAACGTACTGTGTACGATTTTATCACAGAAAAATATTCTCATTTTCCCATTTTCATATTACAAATTTTATTTGTCTGATTTGTTTAAGTCTTGAACATTTACGATATGTCATTTTTTGTAATTTTATATTTTTAATATCGTAAATCTTTTTATAGATCTTCATAAAGTTTATCCAAAATATATTAAATACAGTTATAAAAAACAACACTTTCAACAATATCTTGTGTTTGTCTCAGATTTTTATAGTGCAGTACGTTCATCGTAGACAATAACAGCTTCATTATCGACAAGCGAGTCTGTATCTTTATGCAAAAATTGACTACGAGATTTACTAAGTGCAATAATCGCTGCTTCATCGTTGCGCATTCGATTTTTCCGCTTTTTACTAAAATTTACCTACAACAGACAAACACATTTTCAAAGTCAAACATCAATTATGAATGAACCAGAATGTATGTTCTTACTTTGGCATATAAATCATTCAAATCGTCTTCAGTGGAAAGAGGTCTCGGCTTAGATCGCACCCATGCAGGCAAACTTCGTGTTTTTAATGCTGATTCGCCTGTTATCGTGTCATCTTTTGTACCAAATTCATCCAATACTGTTAAAAAGTTCCATGGCATTATTTTAAAAAGATCAAAATCCACTTTTACTTACTACTACTGGAGGCGTATTGTACATGTTGCGGTGAAAATTCGGAAATTTCTGGCATTGGAGATTTTGGCACTATTTCACCCCCATTTACCACCGAATTAGCTGGAATTGGTTGACTTACTGGTCGTTGTTTTCTCGTTGTGTTTGTATTCTACATTAAAACGAATTAACAATTTTGTTGAACAATTTATTGTGGAAAATAAATACTTGATTCGATGGTCCTGGATGACTGCTACTTCTTGGAACCGGACAAATTCCCGGACATTGAGTACATTGTGGACCTCCAATTTTCCTGCTCGTGTACCATGGACTAACTGGTGGAAGAGGAGCCACTAAACGGCTACTATAACCCCAACTACAACCCTTTTGTTCAGCGAAAATGGCTGTTTGACTTGGATATGTGGAAGATACCGCCGGCACTTGGGTAGCAGATGAAGATGCCTCCATTTTTCGCAAACCTAATAAATTATATTGTCAGATTTATGGCAATTGTGCCATGTTGGATGTGTCGGAAATTAAAAATTAATTGTTGGAAAGTTTATTTAATCATGAAAGCAAGCAACAGACCCTCTCTATTCTGATTGAATAATTTCCTACACTTAATGGCGATTTATTTTTGGTCATTTGGAATATTCTACTAAGCAAGGAAATATACAACTAATTACGAATGTAGTTTGATGTACTATGTGGAAGAAAACATTAAAAATAAATGTAAGAAGCTTCAATCAATTTCAAAAAAAAAAAATTATCAAGACAATTTACGAGCTGACGATTTTATTGACAACCGTTTTTATACATAAGCCCTAAGGTGCTATAAAAATGCTGGTGTGTGTAAAACTTTCTTCAGTCCATTAAGTAAGAAAATAAATATGTTTTTAGAGTTCAGTGTTTTATGGGTTAAAATTATCGTTTCATATGTATAAAACAACAAAAAGAAATATGTTCTTTTTTCACAAACAACAAAAACTTGGGTTCGTGTATATCAAAATTCCAAAAGAATATTATCATACTATAAACACAACTCCATAAAAGTGAATATTACAACTTTTGCATTTATTCCAATTTGTATTCACCATCAGTGAAATGGAAATGTTCAAACTAACATAACTCACAACGTATTTTATATATATATTTCTCTCTATTTGGGAATTTATTAGGTATCATAGCTAGTAGTAGATGGGTTTCTCGGATTCTTATCCTGTCCGAAATTACATTCCATTTCGGTAATATAATGATACTTACAAAAATGTTTCTCCCGTCGTGGCATAACGCAGCAACGATATAATAGAAAACCACACAATAGACAAACTACAAGAGCTGCTCCACAAAAAACGGCCGCCAATATTGGTAAACGTTCTGCTGATATTCTCCAGCCCCTGGAGGAGGCCGTAGGCTCTGGCCACATGCTCGCCGTTAACGTCACCCACTGTTGTTGCAGCACAACGCCGCCATCCGCATCCACTTCCACCACTTTGCCTTCATCTCCTGTGAAAATTCCAAAAAAGAAAAAACTATTCAAGTGCACTCTTCACACAGATATAAATATATCTTTTAAAGATATGTGTGCATTTGCAAAGCTTTGACAATTTCACGATTTATATCGTACAAGTTCTTTTTAATGCTTTTTGAAACATTCGCTATACTTGGAATATTATTAAATGATATTTACGAATCATTAACTATGAAGTGGATTTGAAGTTATTTTTAGTGCAAAATGCGAAGATTTACGGATTAGTTTTCTATATATGTATTCCTGCATATATCTATTACTATTGATTTTTTTTTAATATATTTACGACTGTGGAAAAGTCTTCATTAAAATATCATTTTAATGTAATGTGGAATCCCTTTGATAAAAAGAAACTTTGACAAAAATGGATTTTTGCGTAATTAAATTCGTACTATATACATAATTCCCTTTAGAAATTTTTAGCATTTATCTTAATATAAAAATGACAGGAAAAAGACCAACTTTTATTAAGTATAATTGCAAACCATAAAATGATATTTTCTTTGGATTCAATGGAGAAACGATAATATTTTTCATTTGAAATTAATTATCCACTCCTTTTTTATTACTACAGTCATAGCAAATTTAAAAAAAGACTCACAAACGTTTACCTACTAATTGTGAGAGGATTTAAAAAATAAAATTATTTTTAATACTGCTGAGTTCCATTAACAGTTTACTTTCGGTTCAATTGCTAATTTAGCAATTACAATAACAATTTAGCTTAAATTGGCGTTATTTATAACAAAACATCCGTTCCACTATATTTAATTTGAAATTTTACACAAAACCCACAGAAAATATCGTTTGATATATGGATATAAAAAAAACTTGTAGAAATTTACACATAAAACATATTATACAACCATTTACGCCTTTCACGTATTTTGTTACACTATATAATAAGAAAATTGTTAGAAAAAAGAATATGTAACGTGAACATTGTTCTATTATATGCAGATCGAGTGAATGCACAATTTCAGTCCCTTGTAATAATATTATACCATGGCGTGTTTCTGGAATCAAAATACGTGAATTGAATTTAATGAAAAGTGTCAACAACACATTTTTTTAATTGTTTTGATAATTAATTTCAAGAATAATTAAGATCCTGTAACAATTACACTCTTTTTATAGTTACATTTCATATTTACAATGAATTTTCTAAACGCACATGTGTAATTTTCTTATGAAATCTTAAAACATAAAAAATATGACTGAATAAACATAACTAAAAGCCATTCTTTGATGTTATTTTAAAAACTAATAACATTTTACGCCTTTTTCTTAAAGATACCATTCTTTTTTTAATTTTCGCTTTATTAAAACCCTTTTTAAAGAGAAAACTGAAATTAGGTGTAATAAAGTCCTGAAATATAATATTATAATATATGAAAAGCTGGATTTTAACTGGAGCAATTTTTCTGCACACTTTTACACGTTTTGAAAAATTCAATTTTAGTATTATAACGAATGTTATCAACAAGAAACACACACAACAAATGTGAATTACACGAAACGGTGATTTTTTTTAAAAAATTATATTATTCCTGTTATCACGCCACAACAAAATGTAAATTTTCTGCTTTTTAAACACCAATAAGCAGCTATACACGCATACACTAATTTATTTTTGCACCCCTTTGCAAATAAACATTTAAACTAGGGTAATATTATATAGCGAAAGTTGGATTGTATTACTTTAATATAAATAATTCGCAAGTTATTTGTAATGTTAAATTACCTAATCTGGTCATAGAGTAGGCCATAGGTTCAAAAGGTTAAAATAGGGTATATATATATATAAGAATAGAAAATGGAAAAGCGAAACGATGTGGTTACAGGTTTTTACCCCCGCTCCGCCCGCTCGATGTCAAGGGAAAATCCACCACCTTATCAATGGTGATTTATCTTCAGTGTGCTTCAAGTTACTTTGCAAAATAACTTTAACCAAACATTGCACAATTAGTTCATAGATAATAATAACAAGAAACTCTTTTGCACCTCGTTCATCATTTATAATTTCATGACAAAACTATAAACAATAAAACGATAACAATCAAACTAATGACTTTTGCAGTTAAAATTTATCTCTCTTTTTTTTGTATAGTTGGGAAAATTTACAACAAATTTCACCATAGAATTTAAATTTATTGAACCAATTTCAATATAACCAAGAGTATAGTTGTAGAACTTTAAGTATTTTCATGTTTAATGTAAGTTTTAATAAATGTTGGCAGAATTCTCTACCAATTTTCTGAATTATTTCACATCAGCGTTTTCATATCGAGTGTATTAATAAATTGTTAAGAAATATTTTGTAATAAAAATTCATTTTAAAGTTGAGTGACTTTGAGTTTTAATTACAAATAAAGCAATTTATTACTAATTACCTACTAATTACTTGTTTATCAGAATATTACTACTAAACCGTCTTTTTGTATTTTATTAGTCTAATATTTGCTGAAAAATCTGGTAACATGTTTAATTGTACGGAATAATATGAAAAATGTGACCTTATTTTCTAAGAAAATAAACGTTTAGATGTAAAATTTGGAAATAATTGAAAATTTAGTTAAAACAAACAACATTAACATAATTTACAAATGTTTCCATTCATAATTCATACAAAAATGGTTTGTACACAAAACCTGATAATAAAACAAACCGTAGATTGGTTTTTAAATTAAGAAAAATTTCATAAGTTTCATAAACTAAAGCACGAAATTTACAATCTTTAACCGTTATCCATTGCAATTTGTACAAACACGACATTTCCCTACATATATTTTTGTACTTTAAAACATATTTATTTCATTTTGTGGCAACCACTAGAGTAAACACTAAAATATTCATTACCAACAAATATACTCTTACATGAGTACATAAGTACACACAAATGATGAAAAAAGTTCAAAAAAAAACCTGCTGAACATTCAAAATTGCAAATATTGAAGAAATATTCACCACACGGGATAATTTAAAGATAGGTTTAAAGGTGCGTTTATAGTCAGCGATAATAAAAAGTTACGTTTTAGTGGTACTGGTCCTATTTTATGTTTATATAAGGGTAGAATTCTATTTACGTTGGCCCTTTTGGATATATGTATGGTATGTAAGTTACTGGCACGGAAGTAAATTTTAAGTATCAAATAAATCCCACCACTATACCTATAATAACTAGTAAATTGTGTCCGGAAATAATGGAAAAGGTAACTAACAATAATAATATAAATGGAGTGCCATAAATTCCACCAAAATTATACACTCGCACATAAATTTAACGTGAAATTAAATGATTAGTTGTTATATATATGCACTTTTAGACAAACAAGAGTCTTTTGTCACATTATATTTAATTATAAAGGAAACCTGAAACTGCATGTGCCTTTTTTTAAGAAAAACTGTCTATTCTAACTCTAACAAGACTTAATTTTAATTATAACACTGTAACATAAGCCCTATATCTCGAGAAAGTAGGTGAACTACCATATAGGATAATCCCTTTACAAAAAAATAATAAAAACCATGATTTATATGTGCATGTAACATAAAATGAAATTGAATTTTTATGTTTTATAGATAGTTTACATAGAAAACGCATGTAAATACAAAATTAGGGGCATATGGTTGGGTGGAATCTTATTACAAAAGCACAATTCCAACACGTTTTAACCATAAAACCCAGTTAGAATGGAAACTGTTTTTAAAAGAACTGAAATTAAACAAAATTCTTACAAGAAACATGTTAACAGACAGTTTTATTCAGTTATAAGAATGAAACCTTGACCACATCAAAAGACAAACAATGACTTTTTAAACCAATTTGGGAAGTTTTGCTAACTTTGAACGTGATATGTGTATTTATTTTTGTTTATTATTATTGTTCTCGATCTAAAATGGTTAAAGGTAAAAAAGTAAGTAAATAAATTTTAGTATACAAAGCAACCCTAAATTCTTTGTATATATGGTGGATTTATAACAATGGGGAGTTGTTTCGGCTAACAAAATAGTTATGGAGGACGAAATCGTCCTGTACCATTTTGATTCAACTGACTATTACAATTTTGGACTAAAAGTGGAATGAAATAGAAAACCTGTTAAATTCACATATTATTATGTTGGATTCCAACAAATTAAATTACATATGCACACATATTTACACAAATAATTACACAGTAATGTACATAAATAATTTATGTACATTTTCAAATCATGCAAACTTGAAACACAATTAAGTTTAAGCATTTTCATGAGAAAGAAATTATAATTAATTTTTTTTGTTCTCTAATAATGAATGCCAGTTTAATTACTTGTAAAACTTCTCGTATATAAATTATATATAATTTATAAGAAAAATACTAACAAGTTTACATAATTCATGTTATAAATTTTATCTCCTTGATTAAATAAATGGAAAATCTATATTAAGAATATTTTATTATTTATAATGGTAAACTTTTTCAATATAAGCTCATTTTACATTACAATAACGCCTACATTTGAATAAATAAAAAACTTTCTCATCTTGTCTTAATGAACATGGTAAAAACATAATACAGAAGGGATGAACGGTCATTTTTTCTCCCTCCGACATTTTCAAATAATAGCCGTACATGTAGGGGGAGAATAGTTTGAAAATAGAATTTGAAGTTTTGGTTTTTACAATGCAACTATAATAATCTTTAAAGATAAAAGGTCAAATAACATTAACTTTATCTAATTTGCATACTATAGTTTAAATATGAATTTACAAAACAATTAAAATATAGAATTGTAATTATAAATATTCAATAATTTAAATCAAACATACATATAACTAAGTGCCACCAAAATTTATTACCATAAAATAATGCAACTGTTTCCACATTTGCATGAATTGATTAATATTGACTGTTTCAAAATGTGTCAATTAATAATTTTGAACAATATATTCCACATAACAATAATATCTCAATATATTATTTACTATTGCAAAACTAATTTCAAGTTTTCGTATCGAAACTGCATAATAAGCAGAAAAAAATATGAAAATTTCCATATTTCACGTGCATTTCGTATAAATATTAAAATTACCTTGAAATTTATTTAAATTGACGTACGGTGACGCTAAAGGATCAATTTTAGTACCCATTTTTTCTTAAGATTCTATATTATTTTGGCCGAAAAACCGTATCAAATCAAATACTTTATTGCACTTTCAAAGACATTGTATATCGAAACACCTGTTCACCGATTTATTTCGTACAAACACTGTTTAAAAATAGTTTTGTCAACACTCTACTATTTCAATAAAATAAAATTATGCATATTAACTAAATGGTTTGAGTCACCTTTTTCATTGAAATAGTGTCAGGTACACACCGGCTGGCAATATTTTACAATTTTATAAACTTGTTATTGAAAGCAAACTAATTAAACGTGTATATACTCGTATATTATTGCACTATTACTAATAAAACGACTGATTCACATGGCAAGACGTCGCGTTCTGCGTTTGTATACATATAAAACCGTAAAGCGAGAAGCGTCGCGGCGCCAACAGAAATTAGAGAATGTGAATCGAAATGTGACGTCATGTGTTGATTCGAATCGCCGTTCGTTCATTGAGTAGGGATACTACAATTATATAATTTGTTTGTTATTTTATGAAGGTACATAATTTCAAATTCATTGACAAAGTAATAATGAAGCCAAGGTAATCCTCGATAAAGTTCGTTAATTGGTACACAGTTTCGATAAAAAAAAGTGTAACATTAACTTGAAATAAAAGCCATGATTGGTATACTAATTTTTCATTGGATCAGCTGAAAAAAAGGTTCGTTTAGAATGAGGAAAAAGTGTCAATTCTAACAAAAATCAAAGTAATGATTTGTAAAAAATTTGGTCGGTTAGTTTGGCAGCAAAATAAAAGCGAATCATTTTTTCTTATTATAATAAACTTAAAAATTAATCACAATTTTTCACAACTACTGTTTTTACTCACCAATTTTAAAATTTTCAGTAATCTGTCTTTATGATCACCAATAAAACCGAAAATTCGTAGCCATAACTTTCATTTTATTAGTACATATTAATTAAAATGAATTTAACACTTTCGAAAATATTGAAACCGTAAATAACAAGTTATTTTACAAATGTTTCTATGACACCTTTATACATATATATATATATGTGTAATGCCTTTCTGGCACCAAATTAAATGTAATTTAATTGCGAGACGGATGTAATATTTTCAAGTCCGCTATAACTTCCTTCCAATGAGATATTGGAGCGCTTATATGTTTGGACTTAACATTTACAATATTCCCTTGATATTAATTGGGTACATATATAGAAGTAAATGCGCCATCAGCCCCTTAAAACAGGGAGTAACACCAACCACAGTGAGTCATAATTGCATCTAACCAACTATTTTCGAGTATGCACTAACCCCTCGCATATAAAATCCTTTATAATAAAGATGTGATATATTTTATCAAAATATCCAATGTTTGAAAATAATAAAAGGGGTGCATTTTGTATGGCTAAATAAAATTTCAGTATTTTATTATGTCATACATTTTGCCGTGAAAAAGTGATTGACGGTTTTATACTGTTATTGTTCATTTTCGTTGCAACAAAAATGAATTTCCACAACTCCAAATTTATTTTTGTTGATTGATGTATAAAAATAAAGAGGTTTTAGTGATGGAAAATGGCAAAGTATCATTTTATAAAAAAACAATATGAACTAATAATACTTCAAATACTTTACTATTACTCTATATAAAATCATTCTGTTTATACAGTATTTTTAGAAAAAAGCATTTTGGTGTTTTCTTTTGAAAAGGTTTTCTTCGAAAAGTTTATCCCATTATTCCAGAGGCAATTCTTTTATATAATACTTAGTTTTAAACAAAGATCAAATATATTAAATCATTTGCAATATATTCAACATTAATTACGAGTACATAGAGTTAAAATACTATTGACTTAGTGTTAATTAATTAAATTCAAGATTCAATCAAGACATTTTCATAAGTTTGTTATAATTATCTAAACAATAAGTTTTACATTCCAGAAATTAGAATATAATTTACATTACTAATGATAAAATTAATTTTGTTACAAAAACTTTCAAATTTAGAGCATATACACAATATACTAACATAAATTAACAATATACATATTCTACATGTAAATATTTGAATAGGATTTTGTATACGAAATGTGACACCGCTTTATACAATGTTTCCTAAAATAATTTCTAATTAAGCGTGGGAGTCAAATGTGACTTTAATTATCGGTGGTTAATAATATAATCAACAGTAAAGATGATTACTTCACATGTCAGTAATAGACTTTTAACAAAATATTTTATATCTGGTAATTTTGGTGAGTTATTCTATATATATATTATATAGTTTCATGTCTTGTTACCCCTCATAAAAATTATACAGCAAAAATAATTACAGAAAATTGGAGGGTGAAGGGAACCCCATTAAAAACACATACCACGCTCTCTAATCCATTCATGCTCCTACAATTTATTTGAATATTGTTTTATACAAGGGAGCTTTTTTATGTATAAACTGGGATAGCTTTCCATTGTAGTTTTATTAAAAAAACAAATAGTGTAGTAGAATAATATGAATTTTTTATATATGAAATTTTGTGTCAAATTTATGGCATACGTGAAAAATCCTACAAAACAAAAGGAAAAACTACTGTATAAAACTATCATAATATTTTAATAAGCTTTTATCATAGATTATTCATTAAAATTTAAACATTAGAGACGGTTTTGGATGCTATAATCGACCGTAGGCTTTCAGATACAATTCTACATTATTAATTGCTCACTATATCGACCACTTGACTGTATTACTATAACTAGTAGCCGTCCCCCGAGGGCCAGACAATCTCGCCGACATGCTACTATCTTCAATCACCCTCAACGTACATCACTGAGCGTCACCCCCGCATCAGATTGACGCCATAATACATACATATTATGGCCTGTATTTATTTTTGCATCCACAAACTTCGTAAATGACATCCCACGCAAATATCTTTATCAAAGCTTCAAAGTAAACTAGAGCAATAATGAAAATTCTAGTATTATGTGGGCAGTATGTAAAATATGAAAAGCAGCTTAACAAAAACTTCAATACGTATATGGAATTGATAGATAATGGCAAAAGGTCTTGTGCCTACAATGTATATGATTAGAGTGGGGTTCCTGTCTGTACGAAGTCAAATATGTAAATGAATAATGGCATTACATTACTGGCATGCTACAGCTATTACGCCAATGCACCATAAACCGAAATTCCTGCATTTTACACATTTTTCTTTGCACCTTTCCAGCTTTTTGTCGCAATTTTTTGGATTGAGAAAAGCCAGCTGTTTTCATTTCGTGCCAATATTTGTTTAATAACGCAAGTTCGCAACAAAGTATGCTTTGACCGCCCCTAATGTTTACTTGGTTAACAAGAGCTTGATTGAAATCCGACAGGATTGCAATATATCTCTCGTTTTAGTGACCGACATGCATTTCATGCCTCTATCTCATCTTGTACATGTACTCCATTTAGAGCAACTGGATAGTATAAAAGTATATGGAATGTTCTTCAGGTTAATGGAACTCTCAAAGGGATGTGTGAAAAAAGAGTTTTTAAAGCCAATTTTCAATTTTCATGAATTGATTACCGGGAAAACGTTTCTCCTCGGTGTTACTAAAATAATAATATACGTATTGTATATAATGAATATTTAAAAAATCTCTAGTACGTGAGTGGCATTATTAATCAGAAGAAAATCAATAGTAGATTAATTTGAATAGGGTTTACCTTCTGATCTAAATCTACATTGAAAGATTACATTTTACATTTATTATTACAAGCATTATTCTTTCCCTTAACGTTTTTTTAACATTCAACCCATAAAGGCGTGTAAGAAAATATAAAGGGCATTGGTAACTTTCATTACAGAGCAAATACAAACAAAACATTTTCAAAAATAACACTAAAATAAATTTTAAAATAAAATGGAAGTTTTGGAGCTATAATGTATACTTACATAAACAAAATCCATTTTTTCGCATGCAAATTAAACGAAATATGCTATATATATTTTGTGTATACCTACACAACACTACTACTCTATTATTATTATGTATAACACTATAAAAATGTAAATATGTATACTAAAAAATAAATTAACAAACCGAAGAAAAACCTCTAAACATGTAACAAATTTTCTTGTACAAAGAGCTAGATAGGCAACCCAAAATACGCTTAAAGAAAATTTTATTTTGTTCAATTTTTCTCTTAAAAATTCGAAATTACGTTAACTAATTAAAGCTATAAACGAAATATTGATTGAAATTGCCATTAATAACCATTTTATTTTATTTATTTAAATACTGTAAAGTAGTTCAAAAACTAAATAAATTAATTGTAGTCCTTGTAAACCGACTGCGCCTGCTTAAAGTAGATAAAATCAATACTTCTGTCAGTTGCAATGTTAATGAAATGTCAAACACAAACATAACAAAACTGGGCCAGATATTTAAGTCCAGATAAACATATAGGACTTAAAAGAACATGAATTCAAAAACAAAATGTATCGTCAATTCGGATGGAAGTGTGTGTTTAAGTGATATATTAAATTCATTCAATGCACCAATCAAAGAGGAACATGCCTGGGCATTATGTTATCAGTGTGCAAAATTTTTCAGTGAATGCTTGCAAACCAGACAACTGACTTGCTTTATAATCAATCAAGTCGAAGACGTTTATCTACTCACCGATGGCAATATACACGAAAACACCGTTTTGACGAACAAAACGGGTAAACGTCGGACGGTTCGTATTGAAAAAGATATTGTTGCTGGTTTGGGAATGGTTATTTATACGGCATTGGATCAAGGCACGCAGAATGGTGAAGAGAGAGTGATTAGCAACGATTTGGAGCAATTGATTAGCGATATGATCTCAGATGACATCACCAACGAACAAAGTCATCACGAAACAGACGATGAAGGCATTGAACGGGATTCAGAAGAGACTGATGAACCAAGTACCTCAAAAACGACAACAACACAAATGACATTGCAACAAGTAATCAAAAGCTGTGAAACACATTTGGGCACATTGACGAAAATCCAAGCGGAAGCTCATTATAAAGCTGTTGTTAGGGCATTAGTTGCGGAAGCATTAGAATTATCAACGTTTTTGGAGAAAGTCGCTCAAGGCAGTATTAGTTTGCCATCAAATAGTGCAAACAACTCAAATTTGGATCAATTGAACTTCTCCGATTGGGCCAAATTTTGGGTGCAAGTTATGAGTGAACTTAGAACTGGTGTTAAACTGAAAAAAGTCAGTTATAGTAAAGCACCAATCGAATACGAGCTCACACCATATGAAGTACTCATGAAAGATATTAGATCATGTAGATATAATTTAAAGAAAATTATGATTAATGGTGATGTACCTAGTAGAGTTACCAAAGATGCACATGCAATTATATTAGAATTTATAAGGTCTAGACCGCCGCTAAAAAAGGTTAGTGAAAGAAAGTTACCGCCACAATCTCGCACATTAACACCTAGGGAACAGTTACTTAATTCCATTAAAAAAGGAAGGAAACTTAAGCCGATTCCGAGGTAAGCAAAAAATTCGATTATGTTATAATTTATTTTTAATTTCCTGTTTCCTATATCATTATTTATGATTATTAATGGTAAATAGTTAAATAAATAATTAATTTCTTTCATTGGTTATTAAATATTTGTCGAGGGTGAGTCATAATCCCTTTCGCTTAGGTTTAAAGACAAAATTCATAGAAATGCGACATTAAATTCTGTGGTAAAGAAGCTTAACGTGAAAATTATTTAAATTTATAATTATATACTAAAAAATTAGTTCATAATAAACAATTTTACTGTTTATAATAACTATGTATGAAATAATTCATGTGTACAAAGTGTAACTTTGTTGTGTTTGTTCTAAAAATAACATAAACTTTACTCCATAAGTATCACATTACTATTGTGGAGTCATTTCCACGAAATAAAACTAGTTTTTAATAAAATTTTACAAGATAAATGAATCACACTTTGATTTTGCTAGAAAATTTCCTAAATCAGAGTTGTCCTGTTTGTGAATGAATTCATTTTCAAAAATTTTTAATAAATCAAGTTTTTTTGGCTATACTTTCTTTATTTAATAGTTAGTTATTTATATAATAGTTATCTAGTGGACGCGTTCAGAGCAACATATTCTGTAATTACTACATTTTTTTAAATATGATTTATTTATACATTCCAGATCTTCCTCAAAGGTTCATATCGTACGCCAAAGCCCAAAAGAAGACAATGCATCGAAACCAGGCCGTAGACTAATAAAAGTTGACTATTCACAGTTCAAAGACGATGATGAAGAAGATGATACAAATATATATACACCAGATTCCACTGAACCAGATCTCTGGTCATCTGAATATCCAGAAATATGCGATAGTACATTAGAGGCCTACGATTTAGCAACACAAAATTATAATCCGCGTGCCAGTTTACGACGACACACATTAGGTGTGGTCGATACAAATTTAGGCTGCTATTCAGTACCACAATCACGGCCATGTTCAAGACAATCGTGTAACAGTTCCGAAGCGGAATCTGTGCAATTGGAGCCCGATGTGGCCAGGGCAATGCAAGACGAATTAATCAGTTCACAAAATTGGCAAGACACAATATCATTAGATGATAGATTATCGTTAACATTGTCCGAAATCGTTCATATACGGGCTGTATTAACCAAAGCCGAATTGGAAGCACTACCAGTTGAGGGACGTGTTCGATACGATGTTGAAACACGTCGAGTGTGTTTCCTATGTTTAAAGACACGTTTCGGTATTTTTGGACCATGGGGCCAAAAATGTACACTTTGCAAACGTACTGTTTGTACGAAATGTTGTTCGAAAATGAATATACCGATGGAGCACTTTTCTAGTGTGCCAGTCGTTCTACTCAGCCCTAGTATTATGAGTACACCGGAAGAGGAGCACAAAGATTCATTTAAAAGTCTAGTCAGTAAAGTGGCCGACTCGGAACCGGCCAGTCGGGATCCAAGTCCGGTTTGTAGTCGGCCCAGTTCCAGTATGGGGAACAGTATTATCAGTGATGGGGCCACCAGTTCAACATCGTCATTGGGCAAATTTCGCACAAAAGCGACGGCCGTTGGACGCGCCTCAAGAGTGGTGGACCGTTTGAAAGGCTCCCAAATGGTCGTTTGTAATGATTGCAAAATGATGGTATTGCAGATAATTAAATCGGCTAGGGCGAATCGTTCAGCCATACGTAATAAAACGCTACAAAGCCTCACACTTAATCTGTCACCTGTATTTTAAGCATACGTGTGATATATATATAATTGCAAACAAAAAAAATTATCAAATTTGATTCCGTAGTGATATTAGTTCTTAAAACCCTTTTAAAATAAATATGTCTTATTTCTTAATTAGGTGTGCTAATTCAAAATTATTCTCCCCCCTTATATTAAATGTATTGTAATTTATTTTTATCATTCCATGTTTTTAGTTTTTAAGTTTTATTTTTTTAAATATGTGATTCTCATAGAAAATTATATGAAATATATATATATAGTAATTTTATTTTGATAACTGCAATTTATGTAAAACCTCTAAGAAAATGTTAAAGAAATATCTATATCAAATAAAGTCTACAGTAATTGTTAATTGGGATTTTATTTAAGCGTTAAATTAATACTTCCTGGAATTTTAATTTGAACGAAATAATTTCTAAAATAAATGAAATTTCACTTTTATAAATTGTATACAGTAAAGATAAATAAAATCCCTGACCTTTTAATTAAACTGTTGGCACATTGTTGAAATAAAACAAAGCATAAATAATTATGAAAATTTATTTTCTTACTTAATTTCACAGACGCGGCTTCAAAACATTGTCTTATCCACATATTTTTGCTTGAGTTAAATAAACCAGAAAATTATATTATTTTTACAAAGAATCTCGAAAGTATATGGTTTAGAAACAATATATAAATTATGATTATTGGTATAAGATTACAAAAACAAAAAATAAACAGAAAATAATTTATAAAAAAATATCAATTTTCATTAAAATTTCTCTTCCTCAAGACCATGTTTGAAAAACATCATTACTGGTACAGAATCACCATCAATGTCTCTATATTCCATAAGACCGACCATACCATCAATCTCCATAGATTCACCAGTGAAAAATTGCAATTCTTTAAACCTACCTAGAATATCTTTCATTACTTTGTTCATATTTGTTTTGAAAACTTCCACTTGGTCGGGTGATTTTTCTTCTAATTTTGCTACCAATCTACAACAAAACAAAATTTTATATACCCCAAAATGCAACAAAAAGAAGAACGATTGTCAAAACCAAATTAAGTAAAGCAACAAACTAATTTTGATGCCCATTTTCGCTTGGTTTCGCAATTAATTTGGCATGATATGCTCTGATTTATGTACAAAAGACTATAAACCAGTATTAGAACATGCTCTGGTATAATAATGCAATGTTAAAACTTACTTTTTCATGTAATCTTTAAGGTAAAGGGTGTACGATTTCTTGTCTGGGAAGGCGAATGTTTCACACAATCTGTGATTTAAGACAATATCAACACCAGATTCAGTGGCGGCATCGGTACCTTCATCACCTTCTTCAGCAGACGGATTAGCACCATCCAATTGAATGTCACCTTGCGATCTTTGAATCAATTTTCCATAAACTTCATAAACTACTTCATCTACTAATTTCATCTTGTAGGTGTCGGAAAACATTTCATCACCTGAAAATCAACAAAAACATTCCATAAACAAAGTATTTGATTAAAAAATATTGTAAAAATTGGCTGTGTGTAAAGTTCATTAACATTTTGTCAACTTTGATGACAGATGGAAATGCAAGGTTAATATTTTTGAAGAAAACTCTAGTCTAGTCAATGACAAAAATATCTACAACATAATGAACTTTTAGTTAATTAGATTAATACGTACCAGTGAAAATGTCTTTGTAGATTCTCATTTTTGAGGATTTTTTAAAGTATTTTATGCAGATGAATAGAAAACGTCCGTCTACTGCGGGAAGGTACCGGAAAAAGGTCGACTGACGAATTTGACAGCAACAAAGAAACTTCAATTCAAAAATGCGCGCGCAGTACAACAAATTTTCCTTAAATTGGGAAAATTAGATGCATTTAGAAGGTTTTTAACGCAAGTAACTTAATCTACACAGATTCTATATTTATTGTATTTTTATGAGTTAAAAAATTTTCCACGTTTATTATTTTATAGAGATAAGCGCCCTCTATAATACTTTTACAATACGAAGAGTAACCTAAACAAGCTCTCTTTCGCTCTAGTTATTCCACTTAGCCAGTAGGTAGCACCATGAATGTTCTTTGTAGTTTCCTTTTCAACGTAGTTTTCCTGCTTAGCCACTAGCTAGCGCACTGAATATTTTCTGGGTACTGTCAAATCTGTTGTTACACGAAGCCGAAAACACGTGCATTTTAAAATTTTAAGTTATACTCGTAATACTAATTATATGCGAATTATGGCAAGTGATTTAGAACAAAAAATATCCCAACAAATTGAATACTATTTTGGTGATATAAATTTGCCACGCGACAAGTTTCTACAAGAAAAAATCAAAGAAGATGAAGGTTGGGTTACATTGGAAGTTTTAACAACATTCAAACGGCTTGCAAATTTAACCACTGATGTCGAAGCAATTGCTAATGCAATTGAAAAATCAGAAAGCAAAATATTGGAGCTAAGTGAAGATCGTAAAAAAGTGCGACGAAATCCCGAAAAACCTTTGCCAGAATTCAATGATGAACGTCGAAAGGAATTAATGAGTAGAAGTGGTTAGTTTGTTTAATTTTATATGGAATTTTTTTTTAATGTTGTTCTTTATAGCTTATGTTAAGGGATTTCCACAAGACGAAGAATTAAACAATATTATCAATTTTTTGGAACCCTATGGTCCAATCGATTCATGTATTCGCCGAACAACAAAAGACGGCAATTTCAAAGGATCATGTTTTGTTATATTTAAAAACATAGAAACATGTAAAAAGTTTGTTGAATTGGAAAGTTTAAAATATAAAGATGTCGAATTAATTAAAAAATGGCAAAATGATTACGTCCAACAGAAAAAGAACGAAATTGAAGAACGTAAAAAGACGAAGAAAGCTAAAAAAGAAGCAAACGCTGCAGCTAATGCCAAACCTGCTAAAACCATAGATATACCTAAAGGAGCTGTCTTATATTTTAATGGTATTGAAGAAAACCAATCCCTGACAAGGGAAGAAATTAAAGAAAAAATTATGGAAATCGCAAACTTAGACGTAGCTTACATTGACTTTAGTAAAGGCGATTTAGAAGGATATGCCAGATTTACAACTGAAAACAGTGCTGTGAAATTCAATGAAAAATTGACGGATGGTGAATTAGTCATTGGTGAAGTAAAATTGAAAGTGAAAGTACTTGAAAATGAAGAAGAAGCTGAATATTTGAAAAAAACAACTGAGGCTATTGTTAAAATGCGTCAAAAGCAAAAATTTGCTGGTAAGAACAATCGAAAACGTAAAGGCAATTTTAATAATGATCGTGAAGCTAAATCTCAGAAAACAAACTAGTTTGTATGTAGATTCTATAATTCTACATATTATTTTTTTGTGAAATTTTATCGATTCTTAATGACTAATCTGTATTGTTTTTTTTTTATGGAAATTGAAATAAATTAAAAATACTATTATTACATTATAAAATCTTTTATTATTATTCAACAAAAATATCAATTCCAATTATAATGCAGCCAGACTTTGCGTGCATTAACAGTTTTACGTCAATTATTTAAAACTAGGTATATTTTAACGACCATTATTATTAAGTTTTTCCCTCAAATAGAAATATTGCAAAGTTTATACAAGAGAAAGTTTCTCTATTAAGTTTATACAACGTGCACCAGCAAAAGATTAGTCGGAAAGTAAAAGGAATTGTGTTGAATGGTGTTTATAAAATCAGTATGGTATACAGGGAACATTTTCGTGATTATAAATATATGAAAGTTAGTTGTGAGGAATCTATGGAAATTTTCACAAGTGGAAACCAAGGACTACACGAAACCACCTATCTTAATATCCGGGTAAGAAGGAACTCAGTTTATCAATATCAATCAATTGTATAGTTAGGTGTACTTGTATTATGTATCGTGTATCACAGCCTTGAAATTTACATTATTTGCATTTATCTACAATTTGAAGTCATGAAGTCCCAGCTTATAAAATCAGGCTTAAGATTATTTTAATCTATCTTAATACTTGTTTTGTAGGTGTAGAAAAATCATGTTAAAATCGTATTGTATTCCAACGATATCTCAGTTAATGGTGTACCACAAATATTTTTATAAAGACTGATTGATTTTATTATTTTATGTGATAATAAAAAAATTAAATTAATAAAATAAGGATGGCTGCTTTATCTTATGTCTGTAAACTATGTAAATGATGAAGATTTTACCCAAATTGGCCCACACATAGCTAATAAGTTAATCAATTAGCGAAACAAAACGTGTGAACCCCACCTGAATGGGCACGATAGCAGTATATTCTTCTCTCTGCACAGCTTTTACCGGTTAGTATGTAGTGGATTTGCGCGACATACATACATAATATAAACTGTACGTATTTTATACGTAACAAAAACAAATTTAAAAACGCGTACATGGATCTATATTCAAATTATTAGTGCTATAATTGTTTTTTATATATCGTCAATTATTTAATTGAAACTAAACCGGTTTCAATCTATAAATCTAAAAATTGTTTTTATGTCCTGTGATGTCTTTTTTAAATAATAAATTTCTGTTTATAATCTAACTAGTGAAAGTACTTTAAAATTTTTGATTAATTTCAAACAAGAAAATGAGTAATACAACTGCAAACGGTACTTCTACTTTAGAAATTGCCCAAAGTAATCAGGTAAGTTGCAATATTCGAGTGGCAACAATTTTATTAAACAATTTTCTAATTTGTTTCGTTCGTATTTTGTTAACAAATATTTGGAATTAAAGTTTTAACAACTTTTTAAAAGTCAAGGATTGTGTTTCTTTCCTATATAGACATAGATTTTATTTTTTAATAGTAGGTCGTTAAATTCTTTAGTGTTTACCCCCTAATTAACCACATTTTACATAAAACGTAAACAAAACATAGAAGAATTGTTTGTGTGAAGAGATAATCTTGTTTTTGTTGTAATAAAAATTCTTTTATATTGTAAATTCGGTTAAATATATTTGTATATCTGAATAATCCTTAATTCCTCCCACGTCTTCCATCAAATTGCACATTTATTATTATTTATACATAACATAAATTGCTGACCTCCACCAAAACAATTGTAAATGATTACGAAGTACGTTATGCACTTGATATAGAAATACATAATATTACGATAATCAAATTTTTTGTGGTTCAGTCACAGATTAAGAGTGAAAGTTGATAATTAATTTGTTGTGATTATTATTGGTGAACTACCTTGACAATTTGACTAGCACAGGTTTATTTCCTACAATAATAAAACTGGATTGACCACGCCGTCAACTTACCTGTTCCTCATAATTTATTTTTAACACTACTAATTAACATACTTTTTTGTTTATTGTATCCAAAAGACCTTTAAAATGTATTATTCTTGTATGAATTATAAAGGCTGAATTATAAAGCTTGTAAATTTATAAAGGCTATCGTATTATACATTGCTTTTGAAATCTTTTATCAGATTTTACATAAATAATTTACTTATTTATATTAATAATATTCCTAGGTAAACTATAATCCTTTTTTACATCAATTATTAAATAAAAGCGTAAAATAGTTCACAGTTTAATTAGTTTTAATAATATGAAAATTACACGTGAATTATAATAATTGCAAAAGGAAATTTATTTCAAGTTTTTATGGTAAAAAAATTTTGTTTCGGTTCTTTTACACGACAAAGGAAAAACGGCGACAAAAGGTGTTGATCATGGACTAAATCTATAGTTAAATGGAAAAAGTTTAAATGTTTAAACGTTTCTTTGGCTGATGCGTGTTTAAACACAATTATCCCTCTATTATTTACACTGATTTTAATCGTTTGTATGAAGTTTATAAATGTTCCATGTAACAAATGTAGACCAATATGTAGTTGTAGATATTCTTCGCTAAATTTTTAATAATGATCACATGTATATGTAATGTCCCAGTAATATGTTACTTAATGGTTTCTTTTTTAAAAGTATAACAACAGGAGAAAGCGATTATGTGACTGGTTTAATAAATTAGGAAGATAAAAATTCAAAAATGCATTGCATTGCTCTAGTTTCTAAATATCTTTATAAAGTTTATTTTCGTGTAGCCCATTTTTCTAATTACGTACATTTCTAAAGAAAGGCTTCAGTTTAATTACAAGGTTATTGATTTATTAAGATAACACGAAATTATTTTTACCACACCAATTAAAAAATAAGGAAAAACTTGCCACCGAATTTGGTGGTATAAATATCGACTTTCTTTCCAACAAAAATTCTGTTTCTTTGTTTATTTTTAGTAGTTTCACCCTTTAAATTTAATTTGTTGTCATAAAAATGTCGTATCTGTATTTCAAGAAGTAAATCCACGGGGATATTTTGTTTTTAAGAAAAGTAATTTCCGTTGTAACCTTGTAAAATAAAATAATAAAAAATTGTTGCATTAACAACTCTTGCTGAATTTTATATATTTTAATATAAAACACACAAGATATCATCTTTCCACTTTAATTGCCTAAAATTAAGTATATTACGCTTTTATATAAAATATACAATGTTAATTATTAGATGGAATAAGGCAAGCAAGGTCTAAAAATCGACTGAAAAGTGTACAACGTTGAAAACGAATAAAAATATATGAATTTATAGGATAAACACCATTATTAGACAGTTTTTTATGTATGAGGTGCCGGAAAATCTATCGTGTTTCATGCAGAAAAAGATGCCAAGAAAATAATGGGGATTTCCTTAATAAATAATTATAATTTACAATGTAATACAAAATGCATGTAACGAATTTTCATATTTATTATTAACAAACAAACAAAAATATCGATTGTATACCAGTACTTGTTTACGATTTAAAAGAAAATGCATAACAATAGATAAAAATGCATTTATTTGTACCAATATACATACTAGTAACAATGTTTAACATTACTAATAAAATAATTTCATTTAGTTTTTTATGTGAATAGCTGTTGTTTAAAATTATTCAACCGACAAACAGTGTTATCAACAATGATATAAGAACTAATTTGAAAATTACATTATACAAATTTTATTTCTATTGTACATCACTTTGTGCATTTGTTGGAATGATAGAATACAATTTGGAAAATTCTTAAATTAAATGTTTTATAAAACATCCCAACGAAACAATTCGCATAGCTTTCATTATTGTTAATTTACAGTTGATTTGATTTGCAATTTAGCGGAATCTTCGTATAATATCGATTTTTTAACAATACTAAGTATATAGATAAAAATGAAGTAATTCAATGTGAAATTTCATAACAACAATCAATAATTAAATACCATATATTATGTCTATTTAAAAATATAAAATACTGTAATGTCGATTTACACTTTTTTCTTTATGTGAATCATTACATATTCATATATTCCAAACTAATTATGCATAATATTTTCATTTATGTATATAAAAACATACATAATTTAATTACTTTCTAATTAAGAATGTATATGGGGATAATGTACGATCATAAATAAAAGTGGCGTTTACTGTTTTAAATTTGAGACAATTTTTTATAAACATCAAATTATAAGGTACATTATGTTTACGTAACATCCTTATTGTTTGTATTTTGTATTACAAACCCACATGTGGAATGAAGAACTACTCTAATTTTGTTTAATTTGGAATTATTTTCTCTGTTCAGGATTTGATAATATCTAAAGGGAAAAAAAGAAAACGAACATGGATTATTGTGGGTGTAATTAGTGCCATTGTAGTCGGTCTTATAATCGCTGCCATAGTCTTGTTAGTCAACGAAAGTGATGAAATTGAAGAATCTAGAACCGCATCAGCATTATCCTTAGAAGATGTTCTTCAGGGACGTTTAAATCCTAGAAGTTTTAATGCCACTTGGACATCAGGTAGAAAATGAAGCAAACATTATTTCTTTTCCAAAGAAAATTCATCACACTTATACCGTGAAATGTATTATTAATGAACAGATAGTTAGCGTCCAATTATATCGTTGATAAGATTTAAAATACTGATAAATTGGGCTCATTTATTATTATTTAACAACGTAATGAATTTTTTTGTTGGAATCTATCCAAAAGTTTTCGTTAACGATCTTTTTATAGCTTAATCTATCATGTTTCGTTGAAATTTATTGGATATGTTATATGTTTAATTTACTAATTAATCCAGTATTTAACAACTTAATTGTCGTTTTATTATACTATTATTTGTTGTGAAATTAGCGACAAGGACTGTAGTACTGTACTATTTTTATAGTAATTATACTGTGCAATTATTTGTGACATAAATATCCCTGGATTCTTATTACAATAACACTTATCGTTAAAGAAAAAGGAAAAATTACGACGTACACCTAATTATATTTGTCGTCTAGTCAACGAAAAATCTATATTATTAGAATTTATTTGTAAATTTCAGATAATGAATTACTTTATACTGACTCAAATGGTAATTTAGTATTATACGATGTAAAAAGTCCAAATGATCCAGCCAAAGTCATTTTATCATCAACGGATGAAGTAATTACGTTAATTAAGACTATTTAAACTTTTCTTAAATTTTAAAATCTTTCCAGCTTATATCCACTGCTTTTGAATTTCAATTGTCTGCTGATAAAAATTTTTTAATGGTCAAAACTGGATATCAGAAAGTGAGCATGTGCCTTGTGTATAATAAATAAATAATATTAAATAAACAATTTAGGTATATCGTCACAGTTATCGTGCAAATCATACAATTATCGATTTATCGAACGGAAATAGAATCAATCTTAAAGTAGAAGAAACAGCAAGATCAGTAAATAGTGGACCATTTTTACCAAATCCATATTTAATGCAACTTGCTGTTTGGTCCCCAATAGGGAATGCCTTTGTGTTCGTTTACGAAAATAATATTTATTATCGATCGTCCGCATCTTCGGAAGAAACGATCAAACTCACGTCGGATGGCAATTTTATTTACAATGGAATTCCAGATTGGGTTTACGAAGGTATATGTTCACGAAAATATGATACTATCTTATTTTCTACGTGGTCTGTATTGTTTATTAGAGGAGGTGTTTAGTTCGAATAAGGCTCTTTGGTTTTCACCCGATGGAACAAAACTAGCTTTTGGGCGCTTCGATGACACCGCTGCTCCCTTAATGGTTGTTCCCATTTACGGACAACCTGGTAGTCTAATATTTCAATATCCCAGAGCGAATATCGTCAAATATCCTAAAGTAATCAACTGTAAACACGTAAAATGAAAATTTTCCTAATTATTTTCAATTTAAAGGCTGGCACTCGTAATCCAACAGTCTCTTTACATGTTATCGACTTTGAAAAGACTGATGAAGTAAATAAATTGTTGCCACCAAGTAATCTGCAATCGGTTGAACACATTTTAACTGCAGTTGCATGGGCCAACAACGACACCATCTCCGCTATTTGGATGAATCGTGTACAGAATGAAGCCGCTATTGTTACTTACAACTCAGCTTCTGATAGTCCATTAATAGTAATTGATCGTAATTTAGTTAATTGATATTGCTTTCACATCGGATAATTTTAGATAAAACAGTTACAACAGAATAATGGTTGGTTGGAGCTATTTACATCGCCAATATTTTCCGAAGACGGTTCTCAGTTAGTTTTGATACTGTCACAGGAACAGGATGGTAATTTAGGTGGTTATCGACATGTAACATTATTAAATACACACGAGGAACAAACTGAAAGTACAGCTCTTACAAAAGGCGCATTTGTAGTTACGGAAATTTTAACATGGGATCATCAAAACAATTTAATGTAAATTTTTCAAATGGAAACATTCAATAAATATTAAAATCGTCTTTTTAGATACTATTTAGCGAATACTGAGAACGATTCAGCGGTACAACATCTTTATACCGTATCTCCAACATCGTTAGAAACCAATTGTATTTCTTGTGAACTGAAAACTAAAAGCGGCGTCGAATGTCTTTACAATACTGCGGAATTTAGTGAAGATAGTTCGTTTTATGTGGTTACTTGTGCTGGTCCAGGTGTTCCAGAAGTGAAAATCTTCACTAAAGACCATAAGGAACTTCTTGATTGGGATGACAATGAAGAATTATCGGAAATGGTGCGAGAGAAAGCGATACCCACCATACAAAAAATGACTTTCGATATCGTTGATGGATTTAAAGCCCAAGTCAGCTTAAAACTACCACCGAATTTGGATACAAGTGGTGCTACGAAATATCCCGTATTGGTGAACGTGTACGGAGGGCCAGATTCTTATCAAGTCATTGATAAATTCAATCTGGATTGGGGCAGCTATTTGGCAGCTAATAAGAGTATCATTTATGTTACAATCGATGGTCGTGGATCCGGTTTAAAAGGGGATAAAATATTATTTTCAGGGTATAGAAAATTGGGAACAGTTGAAGTTATTGATCAAATCAATGTGACTAAGTAGGATAGTAATTTATAAATTTTTGTGCATTATTTAATGGAATATTTATAGATTAATTCAAGAAAATTTGCCATATGTTGATGCTGAACGAACGGCAATTTGGGGCTGGAGTTATGGAGGCTATGCTGCTGGTATGGCATTGGCCAAAGATACGGAAAATGTGTTTAAATGTGGTATTTCTGTGGCTCCCGTTACAGATTGGGCTCTTTATGGTGATTACCGCCCATATTTACACATTGTCAGGCTAATAAAATATTTTTAGATTCTATTTACACTGAACGTTTTATGGGTTTACCGACAGTTAGTGATAATTTGGAAGGATACAAAGAAGCACAACTGTTTCCACAAGTTGAAGGTCTTCGCAATAAATTCTATTTTCTTATTCATGGAACTTTTGATGATAACGTTCATTATCAACAGTCTATGTTGTGGGCAAAAGTGTTGGAACAAAATGATATTTTATTCAGACAATTAGTATGATATTTTCTACATCTAATTAAATTTGTTGTACTTATTCTTGTTTTGCAGAGTTATACTGATGAAGATCACGGATTGGGTCTAGTTCGTCCTCATTTATATCATTCCTTAGAAAATTTCCTTGATGAATGTTTTTCGGCAAATGAAGAATAAATAAAATTGAAATTTGTCTACTTATATGGAAATTTTTCAAAATGACTGTATTGTAATTGTTGTTGACTAGTCAATTATGGTATTTTACAATTTTTTTAAACAAAATATTACATATATTTTTTTAACTTACAAAATCGTCAGGGTATCTAGAATTCTATACTACCTAGATAGATCTCAAAAAAAATCTTCCCTATTTTTATTAAATCACTTTTTGGATGAGGAAATTCTGTATATAATAAACTGTTGTAAGATTATTGTTAAGAATATATTTAATGTGGGAAATTAAACTTTCTTAGAAATTGAAGTTTTTTATTTAAACATAGGTACCTACTTTACCAAATTACTAATATTTTAGCGTATTTTAATCCATTCAATTTCCAAACTAGCTACACCCCGCTGTTTCTTCATTAAATGAGCTCCACCATACGCTAATATTCCAATCGATGTGATATTAGATTTATTCAGTGGGGCGCCATTGACTACAACTTGTCCCCTTAAATAAGGTTTGAAATCTTTCAAAGACAGAGAAATAATATCAAACTCAGTGGGAGCCTGGAAAATTTTAATATACAATATTTTACAAAAATTCAAAGTCGAATATACCTCGAAAAAGTGGCAATATGTTGGAACATCAGTTCCGTGATCTCCATTATGTCGTATAATAAATTCGTAGCCCTTATACTGACCTTGGCCCCGAATACTTAAATAAATAGTCGTATACGGAGAATAATCCTTCCTTACATGCTTCTTTATACCTGCAAGAGCGGCTCCACATGACTGAGGGTTTAATAATGTAAACAATATAGCCCTTTGAAATTCACTGTTCTTAAAAAGAACAATGCTCGACTTTGATTTGCCTTCTTTCATAATGGTATCGGAATGTTCCAACCAATGTGAAATATTCGTTGAGGGGTCTTGAAAGTTTTCAATAAGTTCATCACTGAAAGCGAGTGTTTTTTGGAATAATTTTAAAACAATAAATAATTTTTTATGTCTACCAATAGGTTGCTGGAAATATAAATACACAAACTAGGATAAGGAAATGCATTTCGTTTCAGAAGTCACAAATATCACTGCATCTGAATGTCTATTTTAAGTACTACTGAAATAGTTTAGTATTTCAGGTAAATTTCTGATTTCAAATTAATATTCGCGGTTTTTTACTGTCGCCATCTATTTGGGATTATAAATTATCTTTAAGTTTGACTAGTGTCTAACAGATAGCGCACCAATCGACAATTTTGAGGTTATACATTATTAATGTAAATGTTTGTCATTATTTTTATTTATTAGTTAAGTGAAAAGTGTAGAAAATTTTGCCAATCATTCTTATAATTAAATATTATACACAAACCCCTTAATAATAAACAACAGTTTAATTTTAAACTGTAAAAATTAAAGAATGCCACCGGTGGACAGCACCCCAAACATAAATATGGGCAATTTTGAACTTTTACATTCATTGATAGCTTATAATGTTATCCCAGTATCTGAATACAAATCAAAAAAGACTGGAATGACAGTAGTCTTAGCAGAAGTTGATGGGCCTATCGTAAACGGATATTTTTGTCTTGGTAATTAAACAAAAAAGCTATTGCACAATTTTAATTAATTCAATCGAAATTATTAGTCACTGAAGCACATGATGATGACGGGTTACCACACACTCTGGAACATCTGATATTCCTTGGTAGCGAAGAGTATCCATACAAGGGCGTATTGGATTTATTGGCTAATCGCTGTTTAGCTTCGGGAACAAATGCCTGGACTGACATTGACCACACTTGTTATACAATGGAAACGGCTGGCAGTGAAGGATTTTTAGCTTTAATGCCCATTTACCTCGAACATATACTGCATCCAGTATTAACGGAAGAAGCATTTACAACGGAAGTTCATCATATCACAGGAGAAGGCGAAGATGCCGGAGTTGTTTATTGCGAAATGCAAGGACGCGAAAACAGTGTTGAGTCTCGTAGACATTTAACGATTGCACGTAACATTTATCCTGGTAAATGTGGCTATTCATCGGAAACAGGTGGAATAATGAAAAATTTAAGAGATTCAACTAGCAACGAAAAAGTTCGAAACTATCATAAGGAATTTTACAGACCAGAAAATTTAAAAATCATCATAACGGGACATGTTAAACCAGAGGAAGTTTTTAAAGCTTTGGAAACATTGGAAAACAAAATTGTTACTAAATTAGTAAATTTACTATAACTAATATGATTGTGCATTTTTTAAACCAATTTTTTAGGGAGATCGTAAGCCATTCCAGAGACCATGGCAAGATCCTGTACCTCCATTAACTGATGGTTCGAAAGATTTGGTTATTAAGTACCCAACTGACGATGAAAGCAACGGTTTATTTTGTATTGCATGGCGTGGAGCTTCTTGTGTTACAGATTTGTATACTGTTACTGCAACTACTTTATTGCTCAAATATCTAACTGAATTTGCCGTTTCTCCATTACCAAAAGAATTTGTCGAAATTGATGATCCTTATGCTAGTGGAATTGTTTATAATTTATACGAAAACTCCGAAACATGTATTTATATAACATTTAATGATGTACCTGTCAATAAATTGCCAGAAGTTCGACCAAAACTTCAGCAAGTTTTACGAAAAATTTTAGAGACTGAAGATATTGATATGGTCCAACTGAAGAGTATCATAAATAAATATAAATTGGAAAGTTTAAGCAGTATTGAATCGATACCACATTATTCTATTGCATTTATGATTATTGGACACATGCTTTATGGAAACACAAAGTCTGATGTACGATATTTTTTTATTTTTATGATTATGTATTTAACTATTGTTCATTATTTCAGCTTGAACAACGAGTAAATCCATTAATCGATTTAGATAAGCTTATTGAACAGCCGAAATCGTTTTGGTTGAATATTTTTAAAACGTTTTTAATTGATAACACTTACATTGCCGTACAATGTGTACCAAGCAAAGAAGAACAATTAAAAATGGCCGCTGAAGAAAAAGAACGTGTTAAAAAGCAAATTGAAAAATTAGGCGAAGCTGGTCTTCGAGAAAAGCAGGAATTTTTACAAAAAGCTGTTGAATTTAATGAACGCGAACCACCAGTTGATATGCTCACCTCTGTTCCAATACCAAGTTTAAAATCAATTAATTTCCATACTTTAACTCGTTTTAGAAGTGATCTAAAAGACAGTAATTTGCCACTGAGTTTGAATAATACTCCCGTCTTTACGTATTTCGATCATTTAAAGACAAATTTTGTTTACGTAGGTGTTAAACACTTTTTTAATCGAATATTGATGAATAATCATATTTTTTGTAGATTTTCGCTCTTCTTGATACTTCCAACGTTCCCGCCGATTTACGTATTTATTTACCTTTGCTCTTAGAATCACTCCTGGAATTACCATTGGAAAAGGACGGTAAATTAATACCATACGATGAAGTTGTGTCACAATTGAACCACGACACCGTCAGTAGTTCAACAAGTATTGGTTTAGGAACACATAAAGCTGATTTATTTAAATGTGGATCATATTCACAAACGGCTACACTTTCATTACACGTTGAAGCTAGTAAATATGATGTTGGGTTAACATGGCTAAGGGATTTATTATATAAAACCGTATTTACACCTGATCGACTCAAAGTTATTGCTACAAAATTAAATAATTCCGTGGCACAAGCGAAACGTAGTGGACGAAATATTGTCGCTTATGTGATGAAGGGATTGTGTTACAACAAAGGTTGTTAAAAAAATAATAAAATTTAAATATCTTCACAATATTTTTCCTATAGATACAAATGTTCAGAACAATGGTGTTTTGGTGCAAAGTAAATTCCTACCGGAAATCATTGCAAAACTAGAAAGCAATCAAGCTAATGAAGTTATTGAAAAGTTTGAAAAATTACGTAAAATTATCGTTGATCCATCTAATGTTATTTTATATTTAGCTGGAAATCTAGACATTTTAAAAGACGCCAATAAACCAATTGAACGGTTTTTGCCTAACGATTTACAAACTAACGTTAATAAACAACCGTAAGTAGAAAAAAATTCCAGTTAAAATTCCATCTACTAGATTGAAAATCTCTTCAGATTAAATGCAACTCCTGACTATAAACTAATCGATTTGACAAATAGCCCTCTTACTGGCTGTATAATTGGTATTGGTTGTTTAGAAACATCGTTCTTTTACCAAACAACACCGAGTATATGTTCATATACCGATCCGGATTTACCAGCACTGTTATTATATTTACAATATCTTATACAAACGGAAGGGCCGATGTGGAAACAAGTTAGAGGCAAAGGTTTCGCATACGGTTATACAATGATTGTGAAAGTGAATGAAGGTCTCCTCTATTTAATGTTTATTAGAGCCACTAATATTGTTGGTGCTTATAAAGAAACTAAAGAAATTATTTCCAAACATTTGGAACAGAAAGAATGGGATGAAACGTTACTTGAATCGGCCAGAAGTTCGCTAATATTTGAAATTATCGATGAGGAAAAAACCATTGGAAGTGTTGTTACGTTGTCGGTGACGTCATATTTTCAAAATGTTGATTATGAATACAACAGGTACGAATTTTTAAAAGTATTAAAATTCAGATAACTCATTCTATGTTTCCTGTTTAAAGAACACTATTGGAATTGGTGAATAAAGTGACAATTGATGATTTGAATAGAGTTGGTGAATTATATATAGCACCACTATTTAATTCGAATAAAATCAGAACTGCAATCGTAACAGATCCATCGAAAGCCAATGAAATTGCGGCAGGATTTAAAAAGTAAGTGAATTTATTTATTTTAAATGGAATAATAATTAATTTTCAATATGAAATAAAATTTGCAGACTTGATCTTGATTTACAAGTTTACGAAACATTAGAGGGCAGCTTTTTAAGTAAATTTTAAGTGTCTTAATAATATATAAATGACTCACTGAATTATATTAGAATTTTAATTAATAAATATAACTGAACAAATTTCATTTTTTAATTAATGCTGTGAGAAAAGAATTAGTAACAGTACACAAATTTTATTTGGCTAGTTCATATTTAGAACATAACATATATATTTGCTTGAATAATTTAATATTCGGACCAATTCAGATGGATTTAAATTACTGAAAATGTTCTAATTTTATAGTAATAATTTTGTATAAAATTTCCAGGCACATTTTTGTGTTTTATTTTAATAGAAATTAAATAAGCGTCATAGTTAATTGTTTGACGTGTAATTTGTCCTTCGGTTCATTTTGCATTTAATTAAAATCATTGAGAAAATGACGGAAAACTTTTGATGATGATCACTTTGTATAATAAACACAATTAAATATATTCAATAATTATAATTTGTGGTCAATGACATTATAATATAATCAACAAACTCTATTTCTTCGTAACAAAATAATATAAATTGGGTTTTTTCAATTCGTTTTTAATTTTTTTTTTGAATAATGTCTTGTTTCCTTTAATAAAATTCGATCTATTTAGTGTGTCAACTACACGGAGAAAAATCTGTGTTTGAAATTATCACAACTGACTCAACATTTACCACAGATCATAGCGAAAAAAGGGACAGCTAAACTATCTAGCATTGCTTACTATTTTACTGTGGTAGATTATTTATAGTTTGTTGTACCACAGATATAACAAAATTAACAATTCTTATTTATTAATTAATAACAGAAAATCTGGGGTAAATTATACTTGACCATATGATAGTATTGAAAAAACTAATCTGGTTTCTTGCACTTTACTATAAGATAAATTTAACGTTACCATAATTGTAATTTTTGTCCAGTAAATTAGTTTTAGGACCATTGTAGTTTAGTATATGTAGCTAAATAATTATAAGTAATAAGTACTGGGATTTATAGTAAAAAAATAAAGTCAAATTTAAATACCAAAAATTATTTATTCATACTTAATTTATACTTAAGTACATCTATATTCTATACATACATATTTATACAAGAATAGGGTCCCACAATCCAAGTGTTACAAGTTGAAAATCACATAATTTGAGTAATAATTAAAATATTTTCATTTAACTTTCAACCAGAGACCAAGTAAACATAATTATATACATATTTTAACGATGGTCCAATAACGGCTATAAAGGGTTGAACTGAAATTCCAAGTTTCGATAATTTATTGCGTCTTTGTTCAATAATTAGCTCAAGATCGCCAGCAATCTAAAAAATAATAACAAAATAATGGCCAGTTATATGTTGAATAGATAACATTTAATTTACCTTTATATATGCAATAAATAGGTGACCGAAAGTATAACACTATAAAATACTATAGGTAATATTGTTAGGAAGAGGAACACAAATTAACACTTTTGTAATAATGGAATCCGGCGTCCACTCCAGCGTGTTATTTGAAACATGTACGTTCTTATTCTCCTTCTCCCAGTACCTACGTTTTTTAGTGCCTTTATTTCATAGCAAATACTATATGAACCGTTGTGTTTACAATAATCTGTGGTAAATTTAAGCAGATACGCGGGAACAGTTATCATTTGAAAAAGTATTATTTGAATTTGTATACTTAGGTACAAATTACTAAATTTGTTGTTTTTTTTTTCTATACATTTAATAGTAAAAATCATATTTTCTTGGTAAATACCTTACAATTAGCCGATAGAAAAAATTACTACTATCTGTGGTATTTTTCACTTAACTTTATGAATATAATTGTCAAATAAATCAAATAAATTATTATATTTAAAATTGGTACCTATAACTAATATAGCGTAGACGTATTCACTTTTAAATAAAGCATTTGTAAACAGTAATAGTACTAGAAATGTTTCTTTATTTTTACTATTCCAAATGTAGATATTTTCTATTCCATTTGCAGGAATTACTCTAAATAAAGTAACACATATCATTTTTATGTTACTAATTTAGTTTAGTAAATTTCACAAAACCATTTTTCTCCGTGTAGGGGGAATTTGAAAATAGGACGTTACTTGTTAATGAAATGAATCTATTTTATTTCCTTGTATCAAATTTATGGTTTTTATTTAATTTTTATGCTACAGGTGTAATTTTCTAACTAATTATGGTACTTTGTTGTTAAATTATGACCAATTGAACACTGAACAGGAAAATTAATCCTATACATTAGTTTAACAATAAATAGAACATTAATTACCGTCTACAAGGTCCCATTATATAAAAAAAACAATATTATTAAATAGGGAACGGATTATGTACTTGTAATTAATTGGTTTTAATCATTCGTACATGTATATATCATTACTATTGTTTATAAACTTTACTGCTAGCTTCTTTTTCAAATTTTTTACAGCAAAGATTGTATAATACGAGTACGTAATAATTCGTAAAATTTATGTGCAGTTAGAAAGTCACCTACTTATTCTTTTTCTTCATTCAAAAATGGATATACATTTGTTACGGTATTAGCTATAGCATAAAGAAGATTATTTAAAATTTTTTTTATTAAAATTAATTTTTTAAATAAAAAAAATAGAAATTTGTGTGGTGCGTTTATGTGTGGTAATGTGTGGGGCAAAATGGGGGGATCAACTACCAGTTCACATATACACGGTGCAAATTTTAATCATTTCTTGTTCTTTGACTGAGAGGTAGAGGAAATATATTCTTATTATATAGGTGGTGTGATATTTTTATATTAAGTACCTACCAAACATGTTGATATTTTAATTCGTACCAATTGAAGGTGACTGTTTGTTGATTCGAACTGGCTTAAATGTGTTTAACTAATTAAATTGTAGTGAGTTTATAAAAATTTTTTATAAAATGGGTAAAGAAGCAGAAAATAAGACTAATGGAACGGTAAGTAATTGTGTATATATCGATTACATAATGTGTGTAGAAAGCGGCCGGTTAATTATTTCAACTAAAAAATTGTTTAATAATGTTTAGAAAATGCGAATTTTATTTAAGTTTGATGTTTTTTTTTCTTCATGCGGTAAAAGTATTACAATGTTTCTACGCTAATATGTGGAACGGATGTATATTTGTATGTAATTTCTTAATAAATTTCTCTTAAATACCTATCAATACAATAGAATAAAGATAAACAAGCCAGCGACAATAAAAATCAATGCACGTAGTGCAATAGCATATAATTTATCATTTGAAAAAATATAATTTTTAATTGCTTAAGCTAAGTAATAACATGTGGTAATAACCAGTCAATTAGCATATGATAAAATACAATTTCCTTTCTTTTTATTATATATAGGTACATAGGTCGCATATATTATAAATACACACATTGAATGACACATTTGTATTCGTACTACATTTATTATTTTGTTAATTAAAACAGTATATAGAGTTTTTTTGATTTATATATTTATAATAGAAATAGTAAAGAATTTTAATAATGGAGTAACTTAATTAGATTGTGTTGATTATTCAAATGTCAATCTTTTGCGCGTAAAATGTTACTTTATTAGTTATTTCAACATGCAAATTACTTGTAAAATTGTAACTTAAACATTTGCATACTAATAAATTCATAAAAAAATCATCCTTAGTAGCAAAAAACTACTATTTAATGGTTTGCATTAGATACAGTAAATCTACACGTTTTAATAACCAGACATCGAATATTCTTTTACGTAAATATAAAATAGTACAATTCTCAAAAAGTACAAAATAATCAAGGCAAAAACTTTTCAACCCTTTTCAAAAGTCAAAATGCGCGCTTTAATTTTTCGCGTACGGCATGCAACCAACATAACATCGCAGAACATAACCTAAATTGTTCATTATTAAGCAGGTGGACGTTGAATGTGGGAATATAGCTGTTGATTCAGGTAAAATATCACCGTTAACAGTGAACGCCACGTTACGAAGAACAGCAAGCACAAGACCAGTTCGAATATTGCTGCGGCGTTTAGCTATCATGTTCGCAATACTTGCTGTTCTTGTTGCTATTGGAGCTATAATTTGGTATTTCTTAGGGCCAATTTGTTTGATTCAACTTATTTTAGTTGCAATTGTAGCTTATCTAGCTACGGGACATTATAAATGGTTTGTGGTAGCAATCCGCACAGCACCAAGGGACATCAAGTAAGAAAATCATAATATATTTTATTTTAATATTAAAACAAATCTTGAGGGACAAATGGCAAAACGTCTCTATACAGTTTTAAAAAGTTGCGTAGTTTTTAACAATTAACAAAGTTTTTTTTGTCGCAATAAAACTGTTGCAATATTCAATTTGGAATATTACGAGTACAACCTGTTTTTAAGTAAACAAATTTTCCAGTTACAAAAGATATTTGTTGATATTATACGAGTATTTGAAGGGCAAAACTAATTGGTTTCCAGGTAGATTTCTCATTTAAATAACACATAGATTTAATGATCATTAATACTTAGTATTGATGACCCCGTTTTCTATTTATGCTTTCTCTTATATTTCTAATTTTCTTCAATTTTGCAGGGCTTTGTATGCTTACATTCGAATACTTTTACTAGCAAAAACTTACGAACGGAAAAATTTAACATTAGCTGATATATTTGAACAAAATGTTAAAAAACATCCACATAAACAGTGTATACTGTTTGAAAATCAAGAATGGGATTTTACACAAGTATGAATCAGAAATCTAATTAATTTATTACCTATATAGTTTTGTAAAATCATCCAAATTTTAGGTTGAAGAATACAGTAATAAAATAGCGAACGTTTTTAAAAGTCATGGTTACAAAAAAGGTGACCGTATTGCATTATATTTAGAAAATAAACCAGAATTTGTTTGTATATGGTTGGGCTTATCTAAAATTGGAGTTATTACACCATTAATAAATACAAATCTCAGATTAAATTCATTAGTCCATTCCATCACAATTGCCAATAGTCAGGCTGTTATTTTTGGTTCTGAACTTAGCGATGGTATGTAAAAATTCTTTATTGAAAATACAATACATTATAAATATTCAAAAATAAAATGTACATTAACGTTTTACTGATAATAATAAGAAGCAAAGTTCGTAATAAGTTTTTAATAATTTATGCATGCGTCAGGTATTATTATAGTTGAAATATAATTGCATGAAGTTAACGGAAAAATTATCTAGTTAAATGACTTTATTTAATAAATAGCACATAGTAATAACACATATCAACAAATTGTTATTTAACAATGAAATAAATTATTGTTATTGGTAATTACGTATAAACATAAATTGTTGTTTGTTTTTTAATAGGCATAACTGAAGTATTAGATAAAATCGAATCGAAAGTTGCACTTTATCAATTAGGTGGTAATTCGGTGAATTCTGATGAACGATTCCAGAATTTAGATGCTATAGTTAAAGATGCCGCCACCACAAGACCCCAAATCAATGAAAAATTGGATCATCATGATCATTTGGTCTATATTTATACGTCTGGAACCACTGGTTTACCAAAAGCTGCAGTCATTAGTACGGCAAGGTAATTTCGTAACATGTTTCATTATTTTCAGAATAAAAAAAACAATAACCATTTTATATAAATAATAGATTCTGAGTAAAAACAATAAAAAAATTTTATAATTATTGTTTTGATTATTTTCAGATACATTTTCATTGTCCTTGCAATTCACTTTTTGGGTTGCTTCCGGCCATCGGACAGGTTTTACAATCCACTACCGCTCTACCATACAGCCGGAGGCTGTATGTCATTAGGACAAATGCTAATATTCGGTTCTACAGTAGCGATACGGAAGAAATTTTCTGCTTCTGCATATTTTAGCGATTGTCAAAAATATAAATGCACTGTAAAGCGATTAAAACTAGTTTTTTTCCATGTTTCTAAATTATTTGTTATGCATTAGGTAGCACAATATATTGGTGAAATGTGCCGATATATTTTAGCTGTACCGCCGAAACCATCAGACACGCAACATTGTCTAAGACTGATATTTGGAAATGGTTTAAGGCCGCAAATTTGGCCAGAATTTGTTGAACGTTTCAATATTGGAAAAGTTGTGGAATTTTACGGTGCAACAGAAGGAAACGCCAATATAGGTATAGATAATTTTAAATTTGTAACAATTTTTAGTTACTAAGTTGTTAATTTTTTAGCAAATAACGACAATACTGTTGGAGCAATTGGTTTTATTTCTCGTATAATTCCCGCCATTTATCCAATATCAATTATTAAAGTTGATCCAGTAACTGGTGAACCGATTCGTGATGCAAGAGGTCTTTGTATGTCTTGCAAACCGAACGAACCGGGCGTTTTTATCGGTAAAATAATTCCTAATAATCCGTCACGTGCCTTTTTGGGTTATGTGGATGAGAAAGCATCAAAAAGTAAAGTCGTGCACGATGTATATAAAAAGGGCGATATGGCTTTCATTTCGGGTGATATTCTTGTTGCTGATGAATTAGGTTATTTATATTTCAAAGATCGTACTGGTGATACATTCAGATGGAAAGGTGAAAATGTTTCAACGTCAGAAGTGGAAGGTGTTGTTAGTAATATTATAGATTATAAGGATGCTATTGTATATGGGGTGGAAGTGCATGGACAGGAAGGCCGAGCTGGAATGGCAGCTATTTATGATCCAGATGATTCGGTTAATTTGCAAACATTAGCAGAGGGTGTTAAAAAGGCTTTACCATCATATGCTCGGCCGATATTTATTAGAATTTTACGAAAATTAGATCTAACAGGAACTTATAAATTGAAAAAAGTCGACTTACAAAAGGAAGGCTTCAATCCAAATAAAATTAATGATACTCTTTATTATTTAGACAGTACTGGTACTTATGTTCAATTGACGCCCGAAATTTTTGGTGAGATTAATAATGGCAATCTAAGAGTATAAAATATCAGTTGTGCGTTAATAGTGCAATGTGTTTTTTAATTAGTATAAATGAACTAAATAGACTGAAGAGATTGTATAAAGTGCCTACATTCTATCTACTACTTTATTTTTACACAATAAATATACATATTTCTATTTTACGTATATAATAGGTCTCTCTTAAATATACTTTTTATCTCTTTCCACTTATAGCATTTATTTCAATAATAATTTTTATAAAATATGGGCACTTGAACATACATAACGTATGTCTATAATATATTGTATGAAAGCCAGTTGACAATATTTTCATTGTTTATTATAAAAAAATTAAAAATAACACAAGAATATAAAAAATAATGTAAATTGGCTTTTGTAATTGTTAAATATTTACTATTTTTTATATACGAATTTTATATTTCTTGTGGTTTTGTTGTATTATAATGCGTTGTAATAAAAATGTTGAACTTTATCTTATTTGTATATTTTATTTCTCGCTAATTTTTTACCTTAACTAATTTTCTATTAAGTGATTTTTTGAGGCCAAAGTTAAAATAAACACCAAGTTTATTAAAAAAACATTTTATTTATTAAAAAAAATCATTATATATCACATAAAAGAATAAATACTTAAACATTTAATAACAATAAATTATTGCTTATTAACTAGCTATACAATTAAATAATTACTATTTAATTATAAGTTGATGTGAACAATTACAACTCAGTCTATATAAAAAAAATTAATTTAACCAGGAACTAAAAACTGAGTATTTAATCAACTTCTTCGATTGTTGGTCCTGACTTGGCACCACCAAAGCCACCAGCCTGTTGTCCACAGGATCCGCCTGGCATTCCACCTGGATAACCACCAGCACTTTGGCCACCTCCATACAATTTCGCCATAATTGGACTGCAAATAGATGTGAGTTGTTTCTGTTTGTCTTCAAATTCTTCTTTCTCAGCCAATGTGTTACTATCCAACCATTGTAAACAATTCTGGCATTCCCGTTCGACGGTTGCTTTATCTTCAGAACTCAATTTATCACCACAATCGGCAACAGCTTGTTTAAGTTGGAATACATATGCTTCCAATTGATTACGAGCTGCCACTTTTTGTCTCTGTTTTTCATCTTCTTCTTTGTATTTTTCGGCGTCGGCAACCATTCTGTCGATGTCTTTTTGTGATAATCGTCCTTTGTCATTCTTGATCGTAATGTTGCGTGAATTTCCTGAACTGGTGTCCTTTGCAGAGACATTAAGAATACCATTTGCATCCAAAT
>SSSI01002936.1:0-20120 GCA_004796505.1 Oryzaephilus surinamensis
TTAATTATTTAATAAACATTTATGGTCTAGAAGAGTTACCAAACATGTTAAAAGCGAAAAAAAGGAAAAAAAATGTATGTTTATTAGCCATTTTGTCAATTGTCAATCGTAAATATCGACGAAAAAATCGATAATGTTTTCTACAATACTAAAATTACAGAAAATACTATGAGATGGCACTATGAAATGTGAACTTAAAAATCACAAAATTTTTCAATTTCTCGTATATATAGGGCATTAAATGTGTTGCAAAGTATCATTTAGATATATAACGCTTATTTTTTGAAATTTAGTTTTTATTTTAAACATCTCCAAATGCCCAAATGTATGTAAATATTTGAGTGCGGGAACACAGTTACTTTACCGCATACTATGCGGTAAAGTAGTGATTGATTCGTAAAATCAAGCTTTCTGTCGTCAAAAAACGACGTTTTACGATATATGAGGACAAAAAACATTTAAATTGTGACAGCTATACCGAAAAAGCACCTCAATAGGAAAATTATCACACCACATACGAGTACAATGAGTTCGAACGATTATAATACGTTCGTGGAAGATTTCTTCGTACAATGGCTAACTCTTAACCATTTTGGCTTACAATGTATGGAACAAATGTTTACATTCCCGAAGATACGTGTTTATTACAGGGTTTATGCAGTATGTTTAAAATACATTAAAATAAAGATATAGCCCATACAGATAGGAATGTGATTTATGTTTTAGGTGACACGATGTACACCAGTTCAAGTCATTACCATCAAAAGTTGACAGTTTATTAGTAATGTAATATATATTGCAAGATATCCGCGGGTAACTATAATAAAATGCATCTCTAAAAATAATTTACTGACCTTGACTTGAACAGAAAAACTTGCTGTACACATAAAATATATTTTTTGTGAACATTTTAATTGCATATAAAAATCCAAACTAATTAAATAATGAGACAAACAAATCATTATTGCTTTTATCTGTATAATGAGAGAAGTTTTTGTAAATTTTATGGGACGCACTGTTCCAGTGCATACAAACGAAAAATTTTAACGAATTTTGATTCAAATTTTTGCAATTTCCCATAAAAAGCAAATTTAAATTTAATACACCTAAGTATAGAAAATGTAAATTTAATTAGTTTAAATTTGAGCTTTATTTACTAAATATTGAGTATGTATTTCAATAGTTATTAGTTATTTTGAGGAAAGGAACTGAAAAGAATCGAATTTTATAACTGGCGCATTCGCCATAATTTTAACATTTTCAAAACAATATCAGTTTGATGATAAACTAACATTCTTTTACTTAGCCAAAATTAATAAAAACATATTAAAAATGATAATTTACTTCATCATCCGTTTGTGTTATTAGTATTAACACTTGAATAAATGTTTCTTATTACTTTTACAGTTTTAACTGAAAAATGAACAATTTTCTTTTAGGAAAAAAGATTCGACCTAGATAATATGCAATATTCTTAGGAAAATTATGTTAACAATGTATTTAAGTTAGACATTATGTGACAATATAAAGACTTTATCCTATAATATTTCATCTTCAATATAAGGTTAAAAGTTTGTTTCTTGAAATTAACATAGATTTATTATGTGCTTCATTTTAATGAGTATTTTTATATTTAAAGTGGCACAAGTGTAAATAAAACAATTTCCTGTTATGATTAACTTTATACGGAAAACTGCACCTAATCCTAACAGAACAATGTCCATTTAATAGGAAAAAAAATTGATAAGTTTCAAGTTGACTACCATTTTTGGTTACACCAACATTCATTTTACATTTGTAAGTAAGTAATCACTATACAACTTTTTTCCAATTTAAATATTTAATATGTGAGAAAATGTAATTCTTTTAACAATTTAAATGAATGTTTCCAACATACCAACAAAAATACGCAATAAATGTTTAATGTTTATGCTTAAAAGTATTGAATTTATGTTTGTATTTGGTTTAATCAGTCGAATAATCGCAAACAATATTAAGTACAAAAATATATACAAATATATGTAAAATGATTATTTTAAGGATGATTTATTAACATAGTCGGTATGTGCAATTAAAACATATTTTGGTGGGTTTAGTTAGTTATAGAGTTAGGTCAGTAATATACACACAAATAATAACCTTTGACATTGCAGTAAACTTCGTCGTCTAGACTATTAATGTTCGAATCTGTCAATTTTTACTGGGTCGATGCACATCGCAAAATGTTCAAATACACACATATAATGCAGACTAAATATTATTTTATTTGTTTTGTCAGTTCACACTTAGTTTCCAATCAAATCAACAAGATCATTATCGGTCATCGAATTTTTGTCTAGGAACTTGACGTATACAAAGTATTTTTAAATTAGTTTATTAATGGTTTTACTCACCTTCGTTTAAAAAGTTTTGTAAACCTATAATACTGAATGACTATCTACAAATTATTTATTTGAAAAATCTAAGAAAAGCATGAAATTATTTGTACCTGATACAATTTTGATAATTTTTGCAAATTTTGATCATGAATTATATGAGTGCATAATTCTTGTTTTTTTAGAATGCATAGTATTAATTGTATGAAATTATTTAGGATAATCATTGTTTTGATTTCTATTTTACATAAAAAAACTAATTGATTTAGATTTCAAAAATAAATTAGGTTGTTATTCTTTGTGAGCTTTAAATATTATTCATAACATCATAACAGTTCAATAAATTATTTAAACAAAGATTTTTGCATTTTATTATAGCTTGTTTGAAATTGACAACTTTTGAAGACAAATATGGTATAATAAATAAAATTTTCTTTAATCAAATTCGAAAAGCGTTAAATTTTGAAAAAGCGCAAAAAGCTCCTTTTAAAAGACTGTAAATTGTGTTGCATAAGCTTCAAAGCTCTTGTAGTACTTTTGAAAGCTCACAGATTACACTAGTTGAAACGTCAAAACAGTAAGAACGATGTCATTAATTTAAAACAATTATTAAACATTATTAAAAAACAGCCGTACATAATTAAGACAATTTATATGGAAAGAAATCTCTTATAGTCCTTTAAAGAATCTTGTAAGTAAAGATTTAACACTAAACTCTTTGTACTTCCTGCATTTAAGAAATGGGGTTACTGTGTTAATCAATAAAATAAGTATATTAACCCCCCATTTCTTTATTTGAATAAAATTTGTAGAACACACCCTCAAATTAAATAATTTTAGTTGTACTTTACTCATTTCCTCATTTGGACCGTTTATTAAAGGCTTAGTTTTCCAACATTTCCTCATAAGCAATGCAACAAACTTTTTTGTAGATACAATAATGGTTCGAGTAATCTCTGTTCACCACTTCACAAACCAAGATATTCAGACTGTGGAACAGCCCACAGCATGTACAGTAGCTCTGCCAAACAGGCTCCTTCTGGCATTAACCAGCAACTGTGTGGAAGTACGGAATTTATCAAATGAATCTGAAGTTTTGTTTAGTTTCCCAACAGTGGATGAAGTCGTTCAAATTGTACATTCCATTCATGGTAATTTTCACAAAATATTCCTCCTTTTGTGTTTTAAGTGGAACATTTACAGGCGACTACATCGCCACAATGGAGACAAAATTCAATCGACAGAACAAGGAGACGAATTTCGTTAGGGTTTATATAAATTGGGACAGCATAGCCACAATGCAACAATCCAAAATGACGAGCAGTGGTGTGAGCCTGGGATCGTCTGAATGCGGTATGGTGCAGCCGATGAGGGCGAGAATCGCTGGGCGAGTCACACCAACAACAAATCAGTCCGAGTTGGGCAGTTTAGAAATGATAGAAATACCAGTTAAGCGAAATCCAAACAATATCGAATGCTGTCAAGTGAGAATCCGTAGAAATTTTTATGAGAAAATAGTTAATCGAGTTTCCTATTGTACAGGTTTCAGGAAATTTAATCATTTTATCGCAAAGAATAATTACATTATACGCATTCCAAGTTCGTGTACACGATATTTCTAAATTACGTTTTATTGACTTTGAAGAGCTACCGATTTTGGTTGAATTAAGCTTCAATCCAACGAAAATAGCGTTTTGTGAGAATTATATCGCCTGTATGAATCCGGATACAACGCACGTTTTCAAATTGTTACAAAGTAGAAGCAAAGACACTACGCATAATAATATTAATGATGGCGATTTTAGTTTTCTTTGTACGTATTTTGTTGAAATTAGGTAGTAGTATTAATTGTTTGTTGTTAATAGACAACAGTGGCCCTATTAATTACAAAAAATTGGTAAATGATGAAATTTTACATCCCAACAAAGAGCGAATCACTGTCAATCTTCCTAGTATACTAAAAGATAATAGTGTAATACATAAAAATAATCCATTTACATTTTGTGATAAGGATATTGTAGCTGTAGTTAAATCTAATACTAATATAGAAGTAGGTATATTTATTTGACGATATTAAGTTTGGTAAATGTTGTATTTTTAGACGAAAAATCAAAATTATAAAGTAGAAAATTTGGTACAATTGAAACTCGTACCAATTGTTATAGAAAGTGCACAACGTTTAATTAGTGAAGAATTTAAATGTATGCTATTAAAGCCACTTTATATTGATGAATCTTTAAACAAAACGAATAATTCCATTGAATGTGATAATAAATTTTTAAGAAGTGATTACAGAAGGTGCTTAAATAGTGTTGTATTTATGATTGCAACACAACAAGAAGGCTATTTGTACCAGTTTAATGATGCTGGTATTATTTATCAAATACTTACATTGTTATCCAATGAAATTTTGTTCATTTTTAAGAATGTTGTGCAGAAAAAGACAATTGCATTGCTTTATATCCGTTCACTGCACCAGTACATAAACTAATGATGGAAAACTATTTCTTACATGCATTAACTGAAACTGGTTTAGAATCATATACATTACGAATTGGACACCAATTGTGCCGTAATTTCGAAATTGTCGATAATGTCAATGTGGTAATTTTAATAATTGCTTTATTCGATATTTTTTTATTGGTAATTTTTTCAAGGCATGTCCACCCATTAGTGATTCTGTTTGCCTGGTAGGTTTAAGACCATTTTTAGGTGTAGAACAACTATTATTAGCTGAAAATCATTTAGTTTTATTGGCAAATTCTGAAACTTCTCCCACACATTCCGTTAGTTCGAATAGCAGGTAAAAATAATTAGATCCAATTAGATTAATTTGTTAAAAATTAAGAAAATATGTGTAACTTATTTACTGTCAGTTCGAATGCGTCGTTTTGGACGTTATACAACCTGGAATTACCGACTCCAAAGACGATCTTCAACGATATATCAATTGTGGCGAATGTGCACCGTTTTACATCGGCCCAAACTTACTGCTACCTCTTAAGTGAAGCCCATATGATACTTAGAAAGGCGTTATTGTTGAAAAAATGGACAACAATTGATGAAAATGTTAAATTAATTATGACAGCTAAAACTAATATGGAAGATGTCGTTGAAACTTATCGAACTTCTTGTGCTTTACTGGGAGACCACTTTATTTTATGTTCTTCTGAAGATGAATATTCATTGGCGATTCCTTATTATAAAATGGCGCGAATTATGCCAGTTGATGTGTTGAAGCGTGTGAAAAAAATTCAAGAACAAGCAAACAGTCACGTAAGATATAAAAATAGAGTTTATTAGTTGGGTTTTTTATTGATTTCTAATTAGTCTACGAAAGGTTTAATGAATTACATGAAAACTGTACTGTTGGAAGTAAAAACAGGACCGGATGCGGATCGTTTCTTTGGCTCCACATCAAAACAGAATTTTTCTGAAACAATTTTAGATCTACTTGAAAATTATGGCTACGAAGATTTGCCTAATTTAATACTCAGAAGTAAAATATTGCGCGAATACTCGACCGACAAACTAATTTACATATTAAATGAAAAATTATCAGAGTATAAATAATGAGTAGTAATTTTTTTTATTAAGTTAAAATTTAATTTGTTTGTAGAAATTTTTCTAATATGGCTGAAAAATATTTGGCCTTATGCATTTTATATATACAAAAATGTAATTCTGTACGTGCCCAAGAATGCATGCAGAATATTACACAAGATAAATTGTTTAGTATGTTATTGGATAATTTTGATTTATTATTTGAAACGACTTATAGTGCACAAAATAAAGCAAAAGGTGTCACAACTTTTTCCGAATTAACCGTTTTATTGATAAGTATTTATCCTGAAATGTTGTCGAAAGTTTTTGTTATATTAATTATGGATAAGAAAGTAATTAATTTACATAAAATTATTAAAGTAAGTTGTTATTTGTTAGTGGCTTGTAGTTTAATTAAGTAAGAATTTCGTTGTGTAGGTTTTCCTTGAATATTTACCATCGAGCATTGGCAGCGACAGTAATTCTGCCAATGTTTTACTACAAAAAACTTTAGAACAATATTTCGAACAATATTTTGCCCGCCCAGAAAACATTGATTTAACGAAAATTATTTACGAACGTGGTGCTTGTGAAGCCATGAAACTTTTAGTGCGTTCATATTTATCGCAATTGCAAATATTGCAAATGAAAGAAGAAAATTGCAATAAAGATAAGAAATATTCAAGGTGAGTCCGAAAATTGTCAGTTGAAAATAGATTTGTATTTTTATTTTCAATTAGTTATAATCACAAAATCGATTATATGGACGACCAAAATGACGATACAGATAAAGATAAACATCAAGAAAAATTTGGCTACAATCAAATAAATAACACTTATTTTGATGATAGTGTCAAGAAGCCGAAAGAGCATTATTTGTTTGCTAGTTTGAGATATGAATATTTGGACAAATTGCCACCATTTCAAATTGAAATTACTTCAAAATTGTATCAGACTTGTATAGATAATTTTACAAGTCGTGACGATTTTCCACCAAATGATGAAGCTGATATGATTCTAAAGAAACTGCAAGCACTGTTGTGCAGTCAAGTAGTACCGAAACAAGTAATTGCTGAAGTAAATGCATTTTTGGCAGTTAATGAAAATTTAAGAGGCAATTACAGTTTACAATCGATTACTATGAATGTTAATGATGCCGTTCAATTGTTGATTGATGTTTGTCCGCAGTGTTTACTACAATTTGGAAAGGTAAGTCAATATTTAGGCCCACAATTTCCGCTAACGAAATGTAAAAATTTGTGTTAGGACCGTTTTAATAGGCCAGATGAGTGGAAGTTCTTAATAGCTGCTGTACAACGTAGAATTTTGAAGTTGTCACAAAATGATAGTTTGAAAAGAATTTGTTTCTTCCATAAGAAAATGTTAAAAGGTTAACTTGTTGGTGTTGTTTCGAATAATTCTGTTTAAATTTAACGTAATTGTAGATATTCTAACGCATGTAGCGTCCTCTATGACTCTAGATCAGCTTGTATTAGTACTACCTCAGCGATTTAGTACCACAAACGCAGATTACATAAACACATCTCAAAATTGTGATAGCAATATTTCCGAAAATAAAGATGCCGAAGTGAATTACACGGACAATGATTTGGATATATTGAATGAAATACAAAATTACGAACCGTACGTAATGATTTGTAAAGAAACTATGCACGCTAATCAAATAAATAAATTAATAACGACCACTGGTCAACAATTATTGAGCAATTTAAATCTGTAATAATTTATTGTTAAAATTTTTCTTGAAGTATTGTCTATTTTCTAAAGTTTTGTATTTGAGAAAAAAAAATCTATACGACAGTTTTCTATTTTATAAATTTTTTACGAAATTATTTTTTTGAGAATTTTTCAATTTTTCAAAACTATGTATTTTTGAATTTTCTATTTTTCATGTCAAATTTCTCGGGCACAAATTAATTCTATTGTAGATGAATTTTATAAAGTTAAAAATATTTAGAATTATATATACATATAAATGATAATATATGCGTGTTGTAAATGTATTGATCAAATAATGCGCCATTTAATTTATTAGATTTGTTCCAGTTATTATTTTTGTTGAGAAATTTACAGCTTTTTATATTAGACTGAAATCGAGTACCTTAAATTGTTCCAAAGATATTGTAGTTTCACGATTTTTCACTTTTTCTAAGTACTGTTTATTTTGGATCTCTTATAATTCCACGAATTGTGATAGAAATTTTAACAAGTTACTAAATACAAATAAAAAATAAATGTGATTTATTTAATTTATATAGATGTGATATATCTAAATAAATTCATTCAAATTCATTATTGTTTTATTTAACATTTTTCTCACCTAATAAATATAACATAGTGTTATTTAACATATACGTTTTTAATGTGCAACTAAACAGAAGTTAATTAAAGGTTTAAATAAAAAAAGCCTGTGAAGAAGCAATTAAAATACTTAAAACTAAAATTGTTACAAATTATAATCAAAAATATACAAACTTTGGATATCTTTCCTATATATAAGCAATAATAAAACTAAAATAATTATATTTTACATCAAATTATAAACTGGATTTAATCACTGGACATATACGTATATTTACAAAAATGTTATTAATATTATTTTTAAATTGTTAGAAAAATATACATCTCATTTCTTACTGTATAAAATTAATTTGGCCTTTTTATCTATTAACACATAAAAATTACATTAACTAATCGCAAGTATTTTATATACAATGCACTTAACACACGAGTGGCTTACCCGGATTTGTTTTTCTTCAAGCGTAAAAAAATCTTTCTATTTTGCACACGACTTAATTAATTTTTTTTAATGCTTTTTCATCATGCCGCCAAAAACGTTGCTCCTATATACATGTAAATATCCTAATCAATTAATACCAGCCGTAAAACGGCTGATGACCAAATGTTTTTGTTGCCGCACCGTGTGACGCGTAACCGTGTATGCCAGTATGATGTTGAATGCTATTCTGTCCAAAAGTGGCCAAAGATTGGCCCAATTGTCCCAAACTGCTCGTCACCACTTGATTGTTGTTATTCGGACTAGAATTTCGTATTTGCGATGGCGACATCACCCACTGACTGGTCAAATGTTGTAAATTGTTCGTTTCCGATGTGGCCGCTTCGTTGCTATTACTATTTCCTGAAGAACAACACCTGGGTATTGAAGAAACATCCTTAAATATACCAAATTCCAACTCACCACTATTTGGTCCTAGCATTGTAACCATACTGGCGGGTGTTGGCGGTAAATTGACTCCATAAGCGGAACTGTGTTGACCTGCAGGACTGGAAGACTGTTGTTGCGATCCATTTTCCTCCTTGTAGTTGCCCATTTCGCTCTGATTCAGCCCCTGTGGCATCACAGGCGAAGAACTGGGCTGTGTGTGGGCTGTGGCAGACGGTAAGCTGTTCGGGGGTGTCATTGTTTGGGAAATTGGCATTATATTGGAAGCGGAATAAATGGAATGCGAAGCGTATGGATTATGGTGTAAATTGTGCTCCCATTTTACGTCGGATAATGGAAGATTTGGCGATGTGGAGTGTCCATGAGTAGCGTGCGAAGAATACGTATCTGACACTGAAAGAAAAACCAGTTTAGAACCGTCTAAAAATAAATTTCCAAAAAAAATCGCACTTTGACTTGAACTGGTGGTAACGCTAGTTCCAAAACTGCTGTCGCTGATTCCTTGACTCATGGGCACATAAGGGGTTGATGTGGTCGTGTACGGTCCTCCAACTAACGGGGTGTATGAAGACGATGTTGAAGCCAGCTGTTTACGAAGTCTGGCCCTCCTGTTGCTAAACCAAACCTGTATACGAGCTTCCGTCAGTTTTGTACGTTGCGCCAATTCTTCACGTGTATAAATGTCGGGATATTGGGTGCGCTCAAAGGCCTTTTCCAATTCATCCAACTGATGAGCGGTAAAAGTGGTACGCGAACGTCTTTGTTTCCGTTTTAATGGTATGCCTGGTTCGCTGTCGCAATCTGAACCTGCTTCATTGTCGGTGGACTTGTCTGTGTAAAAGGAACATTGGAACATCTATTTTATTTAGATAAATATAGAAGAGTAGAAAAAAAGGTGTTTTTCTTTTTAACAACTGCGGTCATATTGATTTTTTTGCAAATCATCTTCATGGAATTTCTTTTTACTGGTAAATAACCATTGTCAGATTTGCATAGTGAATAAAATTCTTATTTAATATTGAATTTAGTTTGCATGCACGTTTAAAAACAAATAAATAAGGAAAAAGTGTTTTTATACCATTAATGGATCTGATAATGATTATAATTAAAACTAATAATATTCTTTGCACTTAATTAGTTAGAAAACACCTCATTTTAGTATTAATTATCACGTAAAAATTGAAAGTATTCATCGGCAAAGATCAAAAAAGGTGTCAGATTACTGTGCGGTTCACTCAAAAAGTGTTTCTTAATAGATATCGAATGACGTAACAAATTATTATGTGAGCCTTTTTGCTACCCATTTTTCAATTGGTCCAAAACTACTTTTTCACCTTCGGGTGGTAGCCTAAGGAAGATAGGCGGTTTTTTGAACATTTATCAAATGAGTTTTTTTAAGCACCCAAAAACCAAGGGCTTATTATTTTTAGCAATTATTTTTCAAGATGCATGCATACAACTCCAAAAAACAATTAAGAAAATCTAGTGCTGTTCTGTACAGTTTGATATAAAAAGCAGATATAATCCAAACTATATGATTAATAAATGTCATAAATTTTAATACAAGTGGGAAAGCCATTTATAATTCAACTTAACACGAATATCACCCATTATAATATGACTAAAGTAGAGTTTTTTTGTCAAAATTTATGTTTTGTTGTCGTGTTTCCTTTTTAGACAAATTTTATTTATCTAGTAATTACAGATAATAAATAACTATATGTATACCTAACTCTTTTTCAAAACCGGACGTACATTTCAGAAAAATATAAAATATGTTCGGAAATAAGAATTATTGTTTTCTTTGTCGCTAGAAAACTAATTCTTGCGGTTGGACTTTTTTTATTTCATTTAAGAAATATACTCTTTTAATTGCATTAGCACGAAGGCCACCTAAAAATCCAAGAGTTATGTTGGAATAAAGTCAAGTAAAAAATGAACAATTGTTAATGAAATTAAATGCAAGAAATAGTGTACAAAATTACATTGTCACGAATAAAATGTCGAGACTTTTATTATATTGTATGTGTTGAGAGAGAGAAGGACCATCACATCCAGTTTTATATAGTGGATGTTTACCACTACAATACTTTTACAGACAACACAGGAAATGCATTGGACCAACACAATTTAATGTCCCTCCAGCCATTGTTTGGTGAGTCAGTCATACACGGCTAACTAGAAATAATTATTAGTTACGCTTCTGATCACCATTTATTTAGAGAAAATATAAAATGGCTGGTTTGTTGTTACAAAATGGCGCAAAAGTTTAGCAGTCCGTTTAGCCATTTAACCGACTTTATGCTTGTCTGACTCCACCTGATTGACACCGCACAATAATAAAAAATTTCAATGCAATTTTCAAATATATAGACTTTTAGGTACACACGGGTTATTTACTTCACAATAGACAACAATTAAAGCCGATTAACGAAGTATTTACAAAAAATAATATTAAAAACAAACATATAATGTACTAATTACAGAATATGTTTTTCCAAACGCGTCCACTATATAACTAAATAACAAAATATTAATTAAAGAATGTAAGTATAGTCAGGAAGTAAAATTGTTTTTTCTTTTAAAATTTTTAAAGATGAATCGCACAAACAGGACAACTTTGATATAGGAAATTTTCTAGCAAAATTTTATAAGAATAATGTAGTGAAACTTCTGTAATTCTAGTATATCAGGAAAATATCTAAACTAATCATAACACCTACCATCGCATTCGCCACCTTTTCCTCTAAGCAGTCTGGATATGGCCGAAACACTTGGTGCTGTACTTCGATCACAAATGCCTTCCTTCACCAATCTATCTCGAATTTCCCAACTGAAGATCGACGGATTTTCTCGTTTGTACTGTTCGATTCTTGTTTCAACTTCGGGCGTCGCCACCCTCGGTTTCGAACCACCAATTACGCCGGGTCGTATCGAGCCGGTTTCCTGTGAAACACCCGAATTTTAGGCACAAACCTACCCCCAGCTTACACCAATTACACCCCAAAGCTTCACAAGCTTTGTTTATCAAAAACTTAAACAACATGAGAAAATCGAATTCAATAAACTGCGTACTACCAATTTTTTATAGTTTTTGATTGAATTAAGATTTTATGATGTAAAATGGCATTACGTTACGGTCAATTAATGTAGAAAATCACAATTACATATTGTGCATGCACTTGTATATTCGACTTACCTGATATCTGTTTAATATTTTACTAACACAGCCGTGTGAAACGCGTAATTGTCGGGAAATAACACAGGGCCGTACACCAGCTGCGGCCATTTCCACAATTTTCAGTCTTATATGATTTGGTAATGGTCTACCATTGATGAATACACCACCCAATTGATTGACACGACCCTGCCCTGAAAAGTAAACAAAGAATTTTCGATTTAGACATATATTTCCCATAATCAAGTGCTTTTTCTTAATACCAAAAATTTATTACATGTGCAGGTAATTGCTTATTGCTTTTAATTTGAAATTTGTTTTTCTATTATACGTTTCAAGGTTTATGATTCAATTGTGTTTACTAACTTCACGTTAAAATTGTTACTGCATAATTTGATTCATAGTTTATCTTCAAGGTGCAAAACGTAATTAATATAATTAAGGGACTTTTGTATATTATTTCGTATACGCGTATCGCATCAGCAAGGACAAAAGCGAAAAAATTCGTTTTGAAAATTATTGCCGATCTCCTGCTACCAAATAAAATCATTCACAATGCTTGAGAAATAATAATACTAGAAATAATAATATTAATATTGTTCTGATGATTTTTTAATAGAATAATTTAAGTGGAAAAAATTTATTTACAATTTAATTACCTACACAAATTAATCAACATTCGTGAACATATTCTTAATTAAGATCGCTTATAAAGAAGAATGAAATTTTTATTAAGTATTTTCTTTAGTCATTAACTTTACCATTGGAACTGTATTTTTTTTTAATTCATAAATAATGTTTACAGCCATAAATCATATTGCAATCACAATCAGTAGTGTAGTTGACTTATGTTTAATGGCAAAAAGGATTTTTATTTGCATGTATTATTGTTATAGCTCAAATTCGTCGTTGTGTGAGAATTAATCTCATTAATTTAATCTCAAAACAGATTTATTGCTTCTTATATAATACGTATTAGAAATAAACACGCAGATGGGTTTGTTTGTATTTTTAATTTAATACCCATTCGGGAAATGATATTTAATGAATACCTGTTGTGTAACATATATCTGTTGATATAAATGGAGTTTACATTTATTAGATGTCTATTCATCTTCAGTTCATTCATATATTTTCATACAAATGAGAATGATATTCTACGCTAGTATAATTTTGTAATTGAAAGATTCTTCACTCCTTTTTTTTTCAGGAGGAGAATATTATCCGTAATTTATTTTTCTACGAATATGGCTTGACCAACTTGTGGCCATCATAATTTAACAATAAGTTTATATAGTACCCAATAGCTATTAGGTATAGAATTAGGTATAAACCTAATTTATGATTTTTGGGTACATATTCTAGTTCATATTTATTTTTACTTTTTGTAGAATATTGTAAGGGAAAGTTTTGCTAACAATAATTTTTATTTAGGTCAAAAATCAATAGATTGTAAAAATGTAATACCCATAACCATAAAAATATCCGTTTTCAATTATTATTATATTTTTGTACAATAAATCTGTATATGTTATACCGTAAGCTATCAAGTTAACCACCGTCTTCAACCCGCTTTCTATTTCATTCTTTACGGTATGCTGACTCCAAATAGGGATAACCAGAATTTGTAAATTTTTGGGGATTTCCAGAATTGATTACATAAATAATTAACACGCTAGAATGTTTCTGATCACAAGGTTTAACAATGTTGCCTAGCTGAAATTGTTATCTTATTAAGATACGTATAATTCAGTTTAAGAAGATTTAAAACCAAATCGGACCGAATTTGGGAGATTTTTATGTTAAAAAAATAATGTGTAGATCCAAGATAAACTTTGACTTTTAACGGAAACTGAGTCTAAAAATGAATCACTTGCATATTGCTAACCCTCTTATCTACCTAATTACGAAACGGCAAGTTATCAAGCTGTTTTTCTTATAATTTGTACATTATTTAATATTAGAAGACCATCAGTCTCAAAATATTAAAAATTACGACTCTTTTGAGATTCAAATTCATTCTTTTGTTAAAACCCTATCGGTTAAAACAGCTTTTCAAGTTCGTATTTTGAGATTTACGTTATTATAGCAATGAAATTAAGGCAATTAAGGATGTCTACCTATTTATTACTATAATTAACTTTTATTAAATTAAAAGTTAAAAACTGACCAGTGTCCAAAATCAATAATTTCAAAATAAAATTCTTAATCCGACGCAAGATTGTATGATTAATATTTTCGTAAATTTTAAACAAATTATAATGATTTGTAATCACAATCATAAAGAAATCGAACTAATTACAAACAGTCCACTAATTAATTAGCAAAATCGTCGCGAATCAAAAAAGCTCGCAGCGAGGTTCGCAGTTGTAAAAGCTCAAATTGCTCGAAACAAAGTATCATTAATATTCTAATTTCTAACTCCTCGCTAAAAACATTTATTTATTCATAAATAAAAATACTGTAAATTCTTTGATTTAATTAGTTGAAGAATGCAATTTGCAAATTAATTATAAATTGCAACGCAGGAATTGGATCGTGATTCCTACCTTGAAAAGGATATCCTGAAAAACATGGTCGATGCATAATTCCAAAGTTGCCTGTAACTGTCATTGCGTTCGAAAAAGTCCGTATTATTATATTTTTGAAACTTTTTAATAAACACCATCAAAGTTTGAATCTAATTTAATAGATCACACTTGGTAAAACACAAAATATGCAAATTTCACAAAAATTATCAATCACTTGACCACGTTTAAGTCTTTTTTCGTATGTCTCTTCGTTTACCGGTAACTTCCGTTTATCAATAATGGTATCAATATCAAATGAGAAAATGTGTTCATATGATTTTAGAAGACGAAGTGAACCATAGAAGTGTAAACTTATGACTAAGCTCATAATATTATGACTTGATCAGGTATCAGAAAAGTTTTAAGCTCCGCCTAAGCTCACACGCCTTCTTCCATAATAATAACACCACACAAATAAATTTTAAGTGTAATTTTGTGTTTAACTGAATGTTCAGTATGTTGTAAATTTTATATTTCGTCATACATTATCCGTAGGTATACATGTAAATATCAATTAATTAATTTGAATATTTGATGACTGAATGACGATGACACCGAGTGAAGCTGGGTTTTTATAATTACAATTATAATTATTTTAAATTGTTATTAATAAAGTGTCCAATTATTCGATGTACCATTATTTGTTAGGTTCTTTGAGAATTTAGGAATTAGATATTTAGATAATAGATATACGTAAATCTATTAAATATTCGTACCTATAATTGTAGGTATTGAAAATTTAAAGCTCTGTTGTATTTACTTCATAATTGTTTATTTAATTCATAAATTGATCATTAGATAATTTTTTACTTAATAATCAACAAATCTGAATCTCTTTTACCTTTAGTCCAAAATAAAAAAAAAACTACAATGTACAAATCAAAGCTAATGCTTACTTAATGGGCTTTTGATAAAAGCTCTCTTGAAATTTGAGTTACGGAGATCAGATTATCACATAACTATTCTTATTATTAAACAAAAATTAATGAGAACCAAATTTGTAATTGCCATTTATTAAAAGAATTAATAAAATAGAAATAAATTTAATTGCTAAAATAGTTTCGGTAGTTTTTTATTTTTCATTTTAATTTTTTGGTAGGTGCTTTCAGTATCTAATTGAATTTTATTAATTAGTTAAGCTTATCAACACTTTTTTATTTAATTCTCCCATAACAAATGAGGATAATACCTTAATAATATATTCGTGCTGTTATTAATATTAAACAACTTTTGGTAAATAAAGCTTCAGCGTCGGTGTGTTAGACAAATTTTATTTTATGTTAGAATCAGATCTGGGCAGAAAATGGGCTTTATATTTAATTTAACTCATAAACTATATCTTAAGGTATCATTTTACGTCCGTAAATCACTAATTTTTATAAAAAAGATCGAATAGCAACCCCTTTTGAAGTACAAATTTGATTTAATTTGCTTCATTTTTATTGATGATTTTTTTCGTGTTATCTTTAAATTTTTTATAATTCCTTTTTGCATTTTTAATTAATTTGGTAACATTTTGAGGATCGTTTATTTCTCAAGTAACAGGCATTTTTTGGGAGGATTTATTAAATTTTTTTGACTAAATCTTTCAAATAGTACAGAAGTGTTATAAAAATTGCTATAATCATTATATTCAACAATAACTAATAGTAATTAATATATTGTAGTGTGGATTGATGATAGAGGAAAAAAAGATATGCCTTTTACCCTTTTATGAAAAAACACATACTTTGAAAGCTCCCAAAATTCAGTAAAATAACCCGTAAGCGAAAAATTGAATATTGAAAATAACGATAATTTCTTAACCCTTACTATGCATATTCCATATTGAAAATGAGCAACTTCTAAAGTATCATCCCCTAATAAAAATTAGTGCACTAACTATTCAAACAGGCTTAGCGAATTTCAGTAGTATAATTTTTTGTAATATATTTTTGGTATATAAGAGCAAACTATTACCTGAAAAGAGCAATGATTTTGTTTTTGAAAAAACAAATATTTGACAAAGAAAAGCAAAATTTGCTTAAAAAATGTTTCTAAAATTGGTTCAAGGGTCTGTAATGTAGTGTTTTGCTCCCGGATAAAAGTGATTACAATAAAATATAGCATGCGCTCCGCCCGGAACGAATGCTCTTGTAGCTATTGGTAACTTTATTCTCCCAATAGTGCAACGAAACATAAAACATGTTTTTATCTGAAATTATTATAGATTGCATTAACATTTTATTACACACATCACCTACAATAAAACATTTATTTGTTAACAATACAAAAATAAATCGTTACCTCATTTTCCATCAACAAATCTTAATAGGTCACCTTCTTGGATCTATTGCGAATTGAGTATGTGGCATGTAAATTATCGCTCGTAAATATTTATTAAAAACTGATATTTATTGCTATTTCAATATCGCTGATATTTCATTTCCTAAAATTTCAATACCGTGCATAATTTCCATCTACTGTTACATTATTATGGCTATATTGTGTGTTTATGGAAAAATAACCATCTTGGGCTAAGAATTGTGTAGGAGAAAAACATGAAATTATTATAAATCAATAACAATAAATATCCTTTATCATCAAATCCATTATTCTTCGGCAAGAATATTTATTTATCAATATGTACTTTGAATAGTTTTTTCAGCAAACTTCTATAAATAAATAATAATGTTCTCATGATTCTTTTCAATAAAACCTAATCGTTTTGCAGTTGGTAAAAAATTCTAATTCCCACGTTAATATTCAAGAAAACCGAAAAAAAAATTATACTATACTTTTACTAAACACAAATATTCATAGATTATAGACGGTTTGTGTTTTACACCATAGTCAAACTACTTTATTTCAGATAATTGAAAAGACAGAGAGAAATATAGTTAAATAGATGGAAAAAAAACGGTAATATTTTAAAATCCATGAAGTACATTATATTGTGATTCGATCTTGTAAAAGTACGCTTGAAAATTTTTGTACATACAAACTACCACATCAAATCCAAAAACTCAGAAGCATAGAGAATTTCCCTTGAAATTTTGTTCATACAAGTATTTGGTTGAAAAGAACAACAAAAAAAAAGTTTTATTATTTTATAGCACTGACCGATCCCTCAATATTTGACCGGACATGTCATAAATATTGAAACTTTCAATTCAACTGTAAAACCATCAGTAAAAGCAATAAATGTATAATGCATTTTTGCATTACAAAAATGACTTTTCATTATTAAAAATGTGTTTTTGTACAATATATTGGAATACGAAAGTCTAGTCAGTTAAATTTATTGACAATATTATAATAATATAAGAGAAATTCGCATATTATGCTTTTTACTTTTTCACAATTATGTAGCAAATTTATTATTTAATGTTTTCTAATTGGAAACATAATAGAATTCAATTGTTACTTTTATTTGCAAAAAAAATTATCTTTACATTATAATATGTAGTCTAGAGAAATTGGAATAAAGAGTTAGTTTGCGGTTGTATTTTTATGTTTTTTTTTTTCAAAATAGAATTGTGTAACTAGGAAAATTAACTAAAATCTTAACATAACGAAAATACTGCGGATTTCAGCACCTTTTCGATAAATTGTTTGAAGAAAAAATGTAACCCCCACACATAAATGGTTGTTACATTCAACTGATCAGACCATGGCACCATAAACAGTGGGCCCCTTTCTATTTACTATTAATTACATAACCAATAAAAATAAAACAATAATTAATCAATGTCCTGAAAATGCATAGAGGCGGTTTATAGTAATTTATACGTCATGGTTGACTGAGATGTCTACAGTCTTCTATTATAATACTATAGATTGTCATTTGTTTTCAATTTCCGGTGAATGAACTAATTGTTATAGGGAGTTCTTCCGTTTTTTGGTTTTTACGTGAATTGCAGAAACATTTTAGATAACAACAACAGTTTTTAGCTAAACAAAACTATATTATGAACACGTATACGTATATATGTTTTATGTCATTTTTCCAATAATGTTGCACAAAAGATCTCACGATCTTTAATTGAGGATGAAATTGACCTCATGGTGTTGTTGCGACCAAAAAAACACCGTTTTTCAATAATGTTAATATACAGCATTAATGTTTTCATTCATAATTCTGGACTTTGTGAAAAATATGAATATGAATAATAAATATATACCTAAAAATTATTAGAAAAATACACCGCAAGCCACAAATATTGATCGAATATTAAATATTGGCATCTTTTTTTAACAATAGATAATTACTATTCAATGCAATTGTAAAAATAAATTTTTTCCTATGTTACAATAATAAGGTTTTAGAAAGTGATGATAATAAAATGACTCTGGTCCATTTAACATAAAATTTGAAAGCCGCTATAAAATTTAGCAATTTATTTTCTTTTATATTCCACGACATTTCCCTTATAAATATAATAAACAAGTCAATAAATGTATTATGTGCTTTTTTCCAAAAAGCCGTTCTAAAGTTTATTAACAATTCAGTAATCATTAGGATGATTGAAGAATATAATAGCCAAGTTTCATTAAGATTCATTCATTATTAAAAAAGTTATGAACATTTAGAATTTACTTAGTTAAAAGATTTACCTAAAAAATAATTCCAAAATCCGATGAATTTTATAAACGGATTTGCATTCAGAGGATTCAATTTCATTAAAAACACTATTCATTTCACAAATTGCCCCTATATTTGATTTTGGTATAAATAAAGCGATTTTAAATTTTTACAAAAATGTGTAACGTATGTAGCATTTTTACAAAAAAATTTCAAATTGGCATAAAAAATTTTCTAGTGCAGTTAGAGAGATCTAGTAAAAAGCAGTTTATAGAGGAACATTTGGAAAACATATATGTCAATTTTCATTACGAATAGTTGACGGATTTGGGTTTCACGTATCCATAATTGATACGAAATTACAAATCGAATTAAGGAATGCAGTTTTTAGATTAAAAGTTGCGATTTCAAGATTTTGCGACGGTGCAAGCTCCTATTAAAAATTGCTTTGGATTTTTTTCTAATCGAAGAAAAAATTAATATTTATTTAACTGTGTAAAGCTTCGTCATAAAAAAGCAACAAATTGTACATTTATAATAAATAATACGAATATATCTAAATATATTCTATAAGTGGTTCTAGTGTATATTTATAGTGTAAGTATAATAATTAAACGGATATTACAAAAATCAGGCAGAATTTCACAATTTGGTCAAATTTGTCAAGCGTAAATATTTAAATTAG
>SSSI01002937.1:0-42143 GCA_004796505.1 Oryzaephilus surinamensis
AATTTAGCAATTTATTTTCTTTTATATTCCACGACATTTCCCTTATAAATATAATAAACAAGTCAATAAATGTATTATGTACTTTTTTCCAAAAAGCCGTTCTAAAGTTTATTAACAATTCAGTAATCATTAGAATGATTGAAGAATATAATAGCCAAGTTTCATTAAGACTCATTCATTAATAAAAAAGTTATGAACATTTAGAATTTACTTATGTAGTTAAAAGATTTAAAAAAATAATTTCAAAATCCGATGAATTTTATAAACGGATTTGCATTCAGAGGATTCAATTTCATTAAAAACACTATTCATTTCACAAATTGCCCTTATACTTGATTTTGGTACAAAGCGTTTTTAAATTTTTACAAAAAAATTTCAAATTGATATAAAAAATTTTCTAGTGCAGTTAGAGAGATCTAGTGAAAAGCAGTATAGAGGAACATTTGGAAAACATTTAAGTCAATTTTCATTGAGAATAGTTGACGGATTTGCGTTTTACGTATGCATAATTGATACGAAATTACAAATCGGATTATGGAATGCAGTTTTTAGATTAAAAGTTCCGTTTTCAAGATTTTGCGACGGTGCAAGCTCCTATTATAAATTGCTTTGCATTTTTTTCTAATCGAAGAAAAAATTAATATTTATTTAACTGTGTAAAGCTTCGTCATAAAAAAGCAACAAATTGTACATTTATAATAAATAATACGAATATATCTAAATATATTCTATAAGTGGATCTAGTGTATATTAGTGTAAGTATAATAATTAAACGGATATTACAAAAATCAGGCAGAATTTCACAATTTGGTCAAATTTGTCAAGCGTAAATATTTAAATTAGTTTAACAACTTGAAACTTTCGCTATAATAAAAAAAAAAAATAAAAAAATATCCATTGTACTTTATTTAACAATAATTTATACAACTCATCGTATATACAGAATACATAGATATTATTGCAAATAATATTTAAACTTTACTGAAATTTTCGTTCATCAGGAAATTCGTTCGTTAGATAAATTAATATCGTACGAATTTAACAAAAAGTGCTCTCATTTTTATTTATTAAATTATTCGTGAATTTTATCAATTTCAATATACCGTTTATTTAAAGTAGTTATAGTTCTCACGGCAAATTGAATTGCTATGTTTTTGCTAACATTAAATTTATCAGTTTCCCAAGATCATTATACACTAGACTTTTTTTCTATACTTTATTCTTGGTTTTCAGTGTTAAAACCACAATTATTTTAAATATACTTCTAAGTTAATTTATGTTTTTCAAATTTTCCCAGATAAAATTGTGCAGGTGTGTTTAGAAATTGAATAATTTCTGCAAAACAAATCATACCTACATACAAACGAATGTATCATTTGGGTGGTCTTTGCCGCATTTAAAACCACCACATATGAATTCTTCAGTGTCGTATTTCTTTTGGTATAGTGGAACGTTTTTTCTGCTAATTTATTTTATTAATTTAATTTATTGCGATGATAAACGATTCAATAATAATAAATCTTTAATAGTCCATAATCGTCACTTTAAACTACAATACATGCACGTTGAACAGAAAATTTCACGAAATTTCATAATAATAAACACATAAATCATGAATTGAAAATATTTCTTATCCATTTTGTCGTATATTATTTGCGTAAAATCAATGAACTAAAAGTCAATATGAATTTTGATCATTTTAACAGTACTTTATTGGGGCCCATAAATTTACGAATAGAAAAAGAAAGGAATCATAAAATGTTGAAGAGAGAAATTCTGTGTAAAATTTCCAAAATAGATAAAGATGTTTTAATACAAGTGACTTATGGTCAGTGATGGTCACACTCAGCATGTGAAATACAGTAGGACATAAATGTTGACAACTTATTTAAAATATATAGCACCAATATAATATTGCAAAAGGACCTTAAATGTATTTAGAGTATATTATCTGTCTAATAGAAAGGCTATTTTCAGTTTACGTAGAAGTGAGTCCCCTCACTAAGCCTCATTAAGGCAGATTATCCAATTTTCGATGCATAAATATGAATTTTTTAAAATCAAGAAACAAATAGAAACTCTTAATGTTTATAGTGTAGTTATAAATGGTATATTTTATGACTTGCACGTAAAAAGATTAGTTATGATAGGGAATAATCAGGCACGGATTTGTTTAATTGCAACTCTAAAATAAAACCAACTATTTAAGCTATTAACTATATCTAACGCTATTAATATATTCTTGTAGTACATGCACAGCTTCTGTATTTATGGATTTTCGGAAGTAGTTTGTTCCCCATGTGAAAAATCGCTTTATATACACATACACCGTTTCGAATAGTTCTTCGAAAGTACATTATTATCGTTTAACAAAAGGCTAGTAGCAATCGTAAAACATAACACACATACTCACATTATTGCTTGAATTTTTACCTGTAAACGTTATATTGGTAGTGTCGAAGAAATTTTGCGCACAGCATGGATTTTAACATTTTCCTAAACTTGTAGACAGTTTTACTGACAAATCGTCGAATTGTAATTTACTATTGTTGTACTATAGAGAAAAAATCTATTGTTGTTTAGCGAATGTTTTGGTTTTTGGTAGTCGTAAGTCTTTTATAACATTCGAACGAAAAAAAGCTCATGTGTGTGTCAGAAAAATTAACGAAATTGACAAATGATACGAAATGTGTTTGTTATGGTGCTAAAACGCATATGGATATCATGTTTTGTGGCATCATTAGACCCCTATGATACGGACCCGTGCCAAAATTTTCACTTAATTTTCCAGCCCGTCCTCAACAATTAGTAAAGTTGACATTTGTGTGTAATTAAAACGATTTTCGTCAAAAGTCCCGACCTCACACACACATCCACATAACTTTCACAGCATCTAAATTTATCGCTGTAACTAATTTTTCTTCATCACAAATTCATATAAATTATTTAGATGGTATTAGAAAGACAGTGTGGGCTGGTATGTGTTTTACAGAAAAAAATCCTTAAACGGAATATAAGGTTTTGCCGATGAATTATCGTTTGAAATAAAATGCCCGCACTTGGACGGTATAATAAAATTTTTTGGTTTCGCATTACTCTGTTTTAAATTTTCGAATTGTTTTCTTGGTCATTATATTGGTACAGTTGCAGTATAGCGCACCTGTTCATATTTTACAGTCTTTGTTTGATATTTATTACCGCCCGTCGTTTTGTTTGTTCGCGGCTATTTGGTCTTTTATTTAACTGTTTCGCACACACGCTGAATTATCGATTGTCGCTAACAATAAATATATGTTCTAACAAAACTCTAATGGTACATTAATCATTCTCACAGATGGTATTTTGTGGAAGATTGACAGGTACTTGCGTTCCAGTTTTGCAAAAGTATTAAAGCTAATAAGCTAGGCATGTTTCTCTAAATTCATGCATTAATTAATAAAAAAATGAATTAGGTTTGGAAAAGTCATTACTATGTATATATCTCGAAGAAATCACACAAACCAATTAATCTTCGTAGCTATAGGTACATTTGCAACAAAATAATGACTTACGAATTCAAACAGAAAGACGTATTACATAAAAGAAGAACAAAAAAACGAGCAAATCATGTCGATTTCGATTTTATTGTAAATTAGAAAACCGATGGTCAAAAATAGCCATCATGGCCTATGTTTTAACACTCTTCTGTGATGTGTTTGTGTGTGTGGATGAATATTTCAAAAGGCGGCTTCTTCTTTCAAAACGACCGAGCTACCATGTTTTTGTTTTTTATTCTTGTTGTTTTTCATTCTATAATACTACAACACACACAGTCACTCACAAAGTTGACTCAATGAAAAATGAAGTAGCTAATATTCGGATCTCAATTATGACCCTTATAATCTGCTATTGTAAGGAATTGTGGTTGAATGTGTTTAGAAAAAATCCAATTTATTTTTTTTACGAAAGCAATTTCGACCACCATTCAGACCAGGCTGCACATTTCAAACTTTTATATAAAATATATACACGCACAGTACTTTTGGTACTACAGAATTATGATAGATTTATTATCTTGTGTATATAGGCGTATATTTAATAAATAGCATTGATATAAAAAAGCTATAGAATTATTACAACCGTTTCATACAGTATTAAAATTTCGGTTTCACGGACTATTTAAACGTATAAAAATATTTGTTAACTGTTTGTACCGGATGTTTAAGTGACCTATTGCTAAAATTAAAGCACACATAAGATAATATATTTATATTTCATGTACAGACAAGAAGTGATGGTCAAACACGAACAAAAAACAATTTCTAATTTACTTTTAATTATAAACTATATCTATATAGCAAACAAAAGTTAATCAACAAATATAAATAGTATGATTCCAACACAGCATATATTGAAAATTTAAAAATTCCGACGGATATTTATACAGAAATTATACTCCATACTATTGTGAATAATCATCATCATCATCATCATCATCACAAGAATGGGTGTATAAATATAATGGTTTGCCGCTCCACATGGATGCTGTTTCAACAACATTTCAATGGACATGATACTGCTATATTTTAATTTGATATTTTTTTTCTGGTTTGTGTACGGCATACCCAGTAGCACTTTTAAATTGAAGCGTAAAGGAATTAGTCTATACTTTATAATATTACATCTGGCCCCTTAAGAAGTTGAAGGTGTGTATGTGTGTGGATGATGAGTGATCGTCCTTGCTTCCATTCCATTTCAGTCATTCTTCGTTATTAATTCTTTGCTTATATCTACTCACCGGATAAACCATCATCAACATTATAGGTGTATTTAACTATAAACCTTATTTAGACTTCAATTTTCATATAATAACCTCCTTACGTGCTGTAGCTAGTTAGAATGATGATTTTTTTATTCCTTCGACTATTCGGTAAATGGAAAAATTCGTTAAACATATTTTTTACATGTTCAAACATTTATTTTGATTAAATAAAATAAATTACAATTTTATTTTAATTTTCTTCCTTCCAAATCTTGTTGTGAAGTCTTCAGTTTCCTGAAGCATACAATTTGGTGCTCATTGAATATTTTAACAAGAAAAACAAACAAAAATTTGTTAACGATTACACATAGTTGTGAATGTGAATATTAGTTGGTATAAAAGATTATTTTCTTGTTCTTCACCAAGTAACAACACTCGTGGTTATTATGAATAGTTGTTCAGACAGCCGAGACTAAATTAATTACTGGTTAATTACCGTATAGAAAACCCACCCGTAGTTTCTGATATGAATTACAAATATAGCACACCACTGTATCATCTTTTTTTATTATTATTTCCGACTAGTTAAATATTCGCCTAATTTAACAACATTTTAATAATTGATATAATTCTCATGCATCTTCGAAATCTGATACAAGTATGCATATTTTTCAATGAATGGAGTATAATTGAGTTGTCTGTATTGAAAATTAATTAATTTCATTCAGTGAACATATTAAAATGTATTTCTATGCATGTGTAAAATGTTGCGCTTATATAAATTATATGAGATGTAATTTCCTTTACATATGCATAAATAATGTTACAGCTTCATTTATTTTTACAGTCAATTTGAGGAGGTGTAACATTAGTGCCATGATGACTTCAACCATCAGCAATATACTAGTACACTTCTATGGGATTATAACTAACAATTTAAAAGTTTTTCTCCTTTTTAATGCGGGTGGTCCATATTAAATCAGAATGATCTAGCATTTATTTGAATTAACAATTCATTTCGTTTTTAATGTATATACTTCGTATTTCTTATATAAATGGTCACACATTTTTCACACTACTTAATTGTGTCAATTTTAATTTTTTCATCTCATTCTCATTGTACAAATAAAACGTACGTAAACAGAATTTTTAATTTTATGTTTTTCATGTCATCTTGGGAAGTTTATTAAAATAATTTAACAGCATTCGCTCATAAGGCACACAGTTTGAATTCCATTCAAAATTTTGATAATGCTGTTTTGAAAAGCAATAAAAGGGTTTAAAAATAAAATCCTTCATGTACATTTCAAATTAATTTTTTTGTATATGTAGTGATAGTTTGATCTAGTTTTCATATTTGTAATAATGGAATATTAAATTGAATTGGTTTTATCATTTATAATACTTTCACTTCATATCTATCAATTATTATTCACTAATAAGTAGGTTCTTGTACCAAAGTTTCTATTAACTGTCAGACTGGTGTATTTATTATGAATTGCAATAATATTTTTGATCAAAAAGTATCGTTCTCACACTACAGAAAAAGAAAAAAAAATTGGAAACCAACTAGCTGAAATATTCTATTGTTTGCATGGTGTTTGTGTGTTCACAATTTTCTAACAAAAATACAAAAATCTTGACACCATATACAATAATTACTTTTTAAATAAGCTTCCGGTGATTTCCAGCCAACACCAACCAAACTTTTTGTCATGTCGTCTTCTGTATGGTTGAAAAAAATACCATCTTTCGAGTAAATTACTTTTATAAAATGATCCAATTATACAATGTACATTTAATAATAAATTTCTTTGGTTATTCCACATAATTTTACTGTACAACTGTACACAAGGTCTCCTCTGTGTTGCATACGTCGGTGTTCAAAAAAGGTAGCTAAATTACATTTTTGATTTAGTTTTTTTTTCTTTCTCTCTATTTTGTTAGTATTTTCATTCATCTTTTACATCATTAATTTTCTAAAGAATAACAGGTAGCTGGTGTCTTCAAATTAATTGAGGGAGATTTGAACACCCGCTGATGCCGCCATACCATCTTACTTTAGAATTGTTTTATCGTCCTTTCTTTTGCACTTACATTAATAATGTAGATTAAGGTGTTAATGGTTCGAAGGTATGCGATCTTAATATAACAATACGAAATTGGATGCAACATGCATAATATATCATGCCAAGAATGTGCCTTTTCGATTAAAAGCATATTTTTAATTAGTACAGGCTTTATAGGTATGTATAATTAAGAAATTTAAAATTCTACAGCTTTTAGCAAATTTGTCTTTATTTCGTTGGATAATTTACGTAATAAATGAAAATGCAAACTGCATAACTCGATCCTGTTGGTGCATTTAACTAGTGGGTCAGTTAAATTTTCTAGTTTATTGTACAATAATTACAAATGTTTCAAAATTTTCTCATTTTTTTTGTGCAAACTTTGAAATAGGAAAAAGCAAAAATTTAAACTCATGTATAATAAAGATGAATATGCAAACAACGATATACATATACGTAGTACGAATAATTAATGAAACACAGATCTCTCAATTTAATAATGAATTTATTAAAGTCCATCCAATTAATTATTTAATTGTATATCGATATAAATAATCGATAATTATAAATTTTTAGCTTTTAAGTTTAGTTTTACAGACAAGGCATTTAACGAAACACGTACTGCATTAGTGCGTTATTTATAAAATTTTATTATTAAATAATAAATTTAAGTGAAACATAAGAGATGTGAAGTTTTTAATGTGCTCCAATATAGTTCAAAAGTATATTTTGAATTATTTGTAAGTTTGTGAGAAATTTATTATTTTAAATAAATTTATTTAAACTCATTTACTTATGCAACCAGTAAAATACTAATTATATAACATTATTACGGTTTCCTTTTAAAGTGATCCTAGTGGGTGCTTAAAGGTGATTGGCTTATTTGAAATTTTCAAACGTGTCAACCAATCAAACGCCTAGAGAGCTTTAAAGCTCACGTAGCTTCAGAAAACGACTCTCTTATGTTCGAATAGAACACTTTTTATTGATCGCCCTAGAAATTTGATAGACGCCAAAGTAAAACGCCATATTGAATATTATTTGTGAGTAAATAAGCTAATTTTAATAAAAATATTGGTTTTTTACTGGAATAAAATAGTAAAAGAAACAGAATGAATTCCTTAATGAATTATGGTAGTGATGATGATGATGATTACGAAGAATCAGGCGATGAAAAACGTGTGGTGAGTCCATTGATTTTTTTTGTTAAAATATCCACCCATGCCCCTTTATAAATAAAATATATACATTAAATTTGTGAATCCTTTTATTGCAAAAAATTAATATAATTATTTGCCAAATATTAGTTCGATCATCTGCAACATTACTTGACAGGACTCTCCTGTGAATCCAAGCAAAACCACTCGAAAAAATGGACAAGATGAAGATGATGCAAATTACGATGAAGTACAAATGGATCTGAGTGAGGTAATAATTTGTTGAACGTTTGTATATTTAGAAACTTTACAACACGAATTGCGTAATGTGTTTTTCAAACTAGAAACAATATTTTTGCCAAAAATCTCTTATACATTAAATGTCGTTTCTAGTTTATGTTCTCATTGTATTTTTGTAAATCATTTTTCAAAAAAACTCATCTATTGATAATAGTTCATAAGTTCACATTTCATTTGTATTATTATTTTACTTAACAAAAATATATATTATAAAAATTATATACAATTATATGAGTAAACGTATGATATTAACTCACTCTGTTAATATTATTGTAAAGACTTAATTGGTTACGAGATTGACGTCAACAAGAATCCATGTATCGAAAAACTGCCATCTACTGACCATTTGGTGAGTATTTTCTTAGGGTTGGTGATTGTTTTTTTAACTTTTGATGAACACAGGTACAAGTATTCATAATTTTATATTTTTACTACACAGTCTAATATAAACAAATTTACTTTTAGTACTAAAGTCCAAATCAAATCTATTTTACTATTTTTATTTTAAAAATTACACTCGTTATAATTCATTCATTGTCAAAAACGAGCAATTATATGATTAATTTTAAAGAATATATCATCGTTGTTGATTCCTGTATAGGTAAGAACGAATTTTTCAACAGGATTCAAACGATTCAGCACCAAAGAACGGGAAAGAGTCAAATCAGCGACCAGAGTCGAGTGAACGAGACGATCGTGATAGAAGACGAAGTCCAAAGGATTACAGACGTCGTGAACGAAGAGACGATGCTGAAAGATCGTCAAGAAGTAGTCGAGATCGTGACGACAGGCACAGATACGAAGATTCCAGATCTGATAGATACAGGGATGAAGAACGACGCGATCGTCGTAGCAACGAAGATGACAGAAATCGGGATAGGAACAGCCGGGATGATCGTTATGGAAGACGTGATCGAAGACGCAGTCGAAGTCGTGAAAGGAGGCGAAGCAGATCACCGAAAAGGGAACGTTCCAGGTCTGCAGAGAGAAATAATCGCGGTTACACTAGAAGACAGGATAGGACGAACAATAAAATGGACAGATTGGATAAAATGGGTTAGTAAAACTTATGGAAATTTTGCTAGGACAGTTTATCAAGTTTGTTTTACAAGGTATTGAAATAAAAACACCGGATAGTCAATTTGTAAAGCCATCAGAACTTCAGAAGACAATGAATGATGAGAAGGCAAACGATAGTAACAAAGATAGATTCTTTATGCCTGGTATAACGGGCCGATTTCGGGATCAAATTGAGCGTAGAAAGTTGTTGTGGCAGAAAAAGGAGCCAGAAGTTGCCAGACCATCAGTTGCAGCACCCACAATGACTGCTGGTAGTTCAAGGGCTACGAAAGTTTGGGAAACCACCACTTTTGCACAAGATACAGATGGTAAGAATAGTTGTAACAACTTCATTTTGAAATTGTCTAGTTTGCATTTATTGATAGGAAAAGTGGCGAGTAAATTTAAACGCTTAATGGGCATTAGAAATGCAGATGATGGTTCCAGAGCACCCACAGATGTGCTGAAAAAGCAAGAGGAGATGTTTAGTTCCATGGAACAACAGTATGAAGTTGCCCGAACTGCCACCCATACAATGAGGGGTGTTGGTTTGGGTTTTGGAAGCTTTCAACGATAAAACTTGACGATTTAAAACTGAAAGATGTGTAATAACATCCAACTTTATTAAAATCTTGTATGAAGTAGATTATTTTTAAGTTTACTTAAGTGTTAACAACAATTATAATATGCGTTTCATTAATTTTACTGTATTTATGAGTAATAAATATTGTTGATAATTGTTTGTGTTTTAGTAGGGAACGAAAATAATGCAAATTAAACTTTGTTTGTATTTTATTTGGTAAAAGGCAGACTATTTTGTGTAGCAAAAGGTACATGATGGATTATAATAATTGGAAATACTACAATTTTTATTTAGGAAAGTTTAAATAAACAATAGCTACAAACATTCAATTATAAAATTCCATTTATTTTGGTCCTCAACCATTCATTTATAATTAATACGATTATTTATAAAAGTTTCTTCGATAAATATTCGTAAAAATTATTTGAATTGATTTTACTTTGTCCATCGAAAAGGCCATTTATAAAATAACAACACACAACAAAAAATTAAAATTTGTTACAATATAATTATACGGGGTGCATATCACAAAATATCTTCGGTATGAAAGCATAATTTAAAACATCGCGCAAATACAATGCGATGTTTTAAATCGAATATGGTGTCAATAATTAAAACAAAAATCTAACATAAATTTGTTCAATAACATCACAGTAACTATTCTACTTAGTTAAAAATCTATTTCTCTAATATATGAAACTTTTGTCTGAGACTAGCATCTTGTGGTAGAGCAATTATCCATTTTCGTAAACCAGTTAATACAACTGAACTCATTACAAGTACAGCACCGCCAACGGAGAATTTGTTCGGTATTTCTTTGAAAAACAGCACTTGCCAAATAAAGGCGAATATAACATCACTGCTACGTGCAATTGCAACAGGACCAGCCTGTTCCATTTGCAAAGCTAATGTCAGCAATATTTGCCCCAAAAAGCTAAATATTGCCAAGGCAACAATTAGGTATCGGTCGATGCCACAGGGTGGCAAACAAAGGGCACCAATTAAGTACGTGACCAGCAGACACTGTACAAGAGCGAATGCACCGAAATTTGTCATGATAATGGAGAAATGGATGCCTTTTAGGGCGCGCAACAGAACGTATGCATTCGCTCCAAACAATGTGGACGAAAATGCAGCAACTGCACCCCAAATTTCAGGCCGTTGGCCCGCTGTGGATTCGCCTAATGAATTAATCGTATTGCCGAAGACGAGAGGCGGCCGTGTAATTAATACGACACCGATTAACGTTAAAATCACAGAAAATACGTTGAAAAGACCACATGGTTCTTTAAGAAACATTCTGGCGAATATTGCAGTGAAAACGGGCACTGAAAACACAATTACTGAGGCATCGGCCAAAGGCATGTGACGAAATGCGTAGAAACTTAGCATTAAGGCGGCAGTGCCTGTGAAACAACGTAAAATCAGCATGATGCGTTTACCTTTCGGAAAAACTGGCTCTTGACGATATATCACTATTGGAATTGCTGGTAGAAGAACGCCGAGGTAACGATACGCAGCCAGGGCCATGGGGTTGACGTCCGTCATCCATTTTACTATTACTGAACATAGAGAGAAGAATAGAGAACTTAATGTTGCTAAAATTAGACCCAGGTATGGGCATCTACAGGAAAACTTTGGTTCATAGATTCTTGGTTCGTTTTCTAATTCATCGTCAACCAATTGTTGTAATTCCAAATTTTCCGGCATTTTCTACAATAAATTGTATTTTCTACAGAATTTTAATGATTTTTCTTATGTTTACTTACGATTTCAAAGATCAGTCTTGAGAAAATTTAATACTGTGTTACATTATTGTTTTTGTTTAATTCTAGTCATTTTTTATATATGTTGTGATAATTTTATTTGTGCATTTAGCATAAAACTGATTAAATTTAGCCAATTTTGACCTTTTTCTTGATTCAATTGGCTCTTTTCTTTTATCAATTAAATTCTCTAAACATTCTACCAATCGGCCATCTTTCGTGTACAAGAATAAATCCTTAAAGAAATCTTTATTTACTGATTACATGTTTCCCAACCGTAAAAATACTCCGAATAACTTCTTTCTTTGTTTTTATAATGAAAATAAGAGAGATGCAAAATGTTCCGAACTAGTTCCAAAGAAACAAGTTGAAACAAATGGAACTTTCCTTCAAATCATAATTCTTTTAAATTTTTTTGTAATTGTACATTTTCTGTAATTATTTTCAATCATATATTTAAAAAAATTGACACTATTATTTAGGCATTGAAAATGTTTTAGTAAAAACGGCATTATTTGTATAACATAAATTATTAGTACCACAATTGCGCATTAAAAATGAAAAATGGAAGTTTTATGTATTTCTCTGCAAAATAAACTCAGGCCAACAACAACTCGTCTATTAATTTCACTGAGGCAATATGCGAGGTAAGTTTTTCTAAATTCTGTACTAAAAATGACCAAACAGGCCGTTTTTCCAGTAACCTTCAAAGTGAGGTTAAATTGTTTGTTTGTTTCATTATAGATTAGCTGAAGTGGGCAAATTAGAGGCCCCGAAGATCACAGGGAAGTATGAAACAGGTCAATTGATATTACATAGAGTTTTCGGTTATAGGGGAGTAATTTTATTCCCTTGGTTGGCTCGAGTTTATGATAGAGACTTGCCACAACATAAAGAAGGCGACGAAGAACCAAATCCCGGTGTAGGAAAGGAAGTTCGAGGACGAACACATACTTTTTATCAAGTGTTGATCGATCAAAGAGATTGCCCATATATTGTAATGAAATATAAAAGCCAAAAACACTGCCAGTTGGCTAATTTGTTGTTTTTAGCGAGCCCAAACTGAAGCTGTAACGTTCTTGGGCAACCAGGAGTCGTCCAGAAGCTTATACGCTATTCCCGGCCTTGATTACGTGGCTCATGAAGATATTTTACCATATGTTAGTGCTGAGAAAACGCCACTTCATCACGAATTGTTCGATAAATTCTTGACAAGGAATCCCAACAAAGGTGTGTCTATATTTTGTTTAATTGCAAACAGCATTTTGGAGGCTCCTTATCAAATTTCAGATCCACCATTCGTGGCTCAAGAAACTCTCCGTGCATGGCAGAACAAAAACCATCCTTGGTTGGAATTATCCGATGTTCATAAAGAAACAACTGAAAATATTCGAGTTACTGTGATACCGTTCTATATGGGGTGTAGGGAGTCTCACGCAAATTCCGTATATTGGGTACTAAATCCGATTAAATTAACAAGAAATATATATTTTTTCTGTTTATGTAATTTTAGTGGCGTTATTGTATAAGATTAGAAAATTTAGGTTCGTTAAGTGTGCAATTAAGAGAACGACATTGGCGTATATTTTCCTTGTCCGGAACATTGGAAACCGTCCGTGGACGTGGTGTTGTTGGACAAGAACCAGCTTTAACTAGAACTCTTCCAGCTTTTCAGTACAGTAGTCATGTGAGTTTGCAAGCACCCAGTGGACACATGTGGTATGTTCGGATGTTATTGATGTCCAAGGGAATTTTCCAATATTTCCTTTTAGGGGCACTTTCCGAATGGAACGAGAGGATGGTTATACGTTTGATTGTAGGATACCCCCGTTTTCTTTAGAAAGTAAACCTGAAGGCGGTTCAGCTACCCCACCGGAGACAGTCTAAAGTAGTTTAAAGGAATTTAAATAAAACTTTAATGTATATAACATTGTAATCGTACTAATTTATAAATTACGTAATTATGTTTTGATAAATTTAGACTGAATCAAATGTGTTTTATTTTGAAATGATATTTTATGGCAAAAAAAGGTGGTGAAGATGTTAATGGCGCCTTCTCCAAAATTTAAATTATTGATACCAGCGCATTCGCCATATTTTAAACTCTTATTTTATATTAGCGCCTTCGCCAATATTTTAATCGTTTTATGGTTGTGTTTTCATCAGAAATTATAAGTTAATTAGTGAAAATTTATGTTTAACAGAGAAATTTTAGATTATAAATCGAATTAAATAATAATAACTAAAGAAAAATAGTAGAATTTAACTTGTGAATTAATATTTTTATAAATTCAAAATCCACAAATAATTTCATATAAAATAACACGATATATTAATATAATAAGCATGTATATTTAATATTAAATCCACCAAGTGCGGATGAAGGTCGCATTTTCCACAAATACAAATTGTTTGCTATATTTCCACAAGAGTTTTGTAATTTATTTCACTTATAAATATTGAATGTAAAGTTTGAAACATAAAACAATGTATCAAGTGATTTTTTTTCCTTACATACAATTGGGATGATATGTGAGAATTATGGCTAAGAACAACATAGGTGCCATGATGGCGGTAACATAGTGTGCTTCATTTGTTAGCGGCCTGTCTCAGTGGGTGGTAGCAGTGCCTGCTGTACCGCTTCTTTTGTTTTAAACAGTCCAATCTACCTACACACACACACATACTAAATACCCATTTAATAATTTTTACAAACGAGATGACTGAGGACTTTTTTATGTATATATCTACGGCCAAGAAAATTCCCATTATAAAATAACATTCGATATAATAATATTGTTGACAAACGTATTATCGAGTTCTCTTTTGGTGGAGGATGGACCAGATTCAATTTAACCCTTTCGTACACCAAATACGTCGGAATAATCGGTAAATAAAATCGTGCACATAGCGTTTAATGAGTACGCGGGGCTCTTGGCGCCACCGCACACATGTTTCACATTCCAATTATTCAAGAGAACGACCAAACACATTGAAAAACCATCTAATATCAAGCGAGATAGACAGATAATAAGCAAATCACCTGTGCCGTGGGTTATATACTGGTGAATGGAAAAAACTGACTTCGATAGGGATAAATTATGGTTGCCCTTTCGACACTATTTAGATATGCTGTGTACAGACCATATATTTTATTATAAGCTGCTATGTAATTAAGACCTCCAATCATTTGCATATACATATAATATAAACACCATTCAAGTCTTTTTGCTACACGACTTTAATTTGAATAATATTGAAATGTGCGCCTTTATAAATTTTCGCGTTTTTTTCGAATTGTGGCGAAGGCGCCGCGCATAAAATCAGCAATAAATTCATGTTTGTTGCAAAATTGAAGGCATATGCTTACATAATATGATTGCAAATGAAATCATTTTGTTTTTTGTATTTATAAATTCAATACATCGCCTTATCTTTGTACAAACATTTTAAATTAAGTCCATATACATGATGAATGGTAAACAACTGAATAGCTTACGTAATTCTAATTACCGATACGCATCTATTTGAAAGCCTTTTCATCTATAATTAAGACAAATACACAAATGAGCGGTATATTTATATTTCTATTATACAGTGTAATTATTATTTAACTGTGTCCTCTTTAAATATATTGAAGGACGACCAAAGGACCCACCACATCGCCGAATGGAGCCACCAAAAGGGTCAAAAGGTGGCCCACATCATTGATGATGAGGTTAATATTCAATATTTATGCACATGCAATACGAAGCAACAACAAAAAAACAGGCCTGGAAATTACCATTTTATTTTTTATGTAATTGTATTAACTATTTATGCTGTTTATGTATGCAGTAAGAAGCATTTAATTTGCAAAGCAATTGATCGATTAATATTAAAACGTAAAAGATGATATATTTCGCTGCATGTATAAATTAAAAACAATTTTTTAGTTAAAAATTGATGCCTCCAGTCGATAATAATACATCAACACAACATCAGAAAATGTGTTGCAACAAATGAGAAATTTCAATAAAAAAATGAATTTTAATGTACGTCTTTTCTTTTTATTATTTTAAAATGCACACAGCTTGCATCTTCATTAATAAATGTTTAATAGAAAATAAAGCTCAATTTATAATTCAGTATTAACGGAACTGAACAATTATTGTCTATGCCTTCAAGTTAAAAGTAATTTAGATAAATACTATAATTTTCTTCACCTTGTTAGTTCAGGTCAGAGTTAAAATTGCCTTCAAAAACATTAATATTACAAATAAACCAAAAATTGAATACAAAAAAAATACTCGTAAATTTATACATATGTAGATGTCGAGTAGGTATTCTGAAAACTAAATGAAAATTTAATGTAATATTCGATATGTAAAAAAATCAATCATTGTAATGGTGAAAAAGGGAAAAAATACATAGTTTTATTGATACTATTAAAGAGTGGTTTAACTTTGATGTTAACATTTTTCATAGTGTATAATTTTGTGATTAAGTTTATTAACGATACACAGTAATTTGTAAAATCAATAAAAACTTACTTTAATAATGATAAATAAAATATAATGTAAGTATGGTACGTTGAATTTGTGATTTAATGAATAAAAACTTTCTAAAATTGTAATAATGTCGTTGGACAAATTTCTGCAAAATATTAGAAGAATTGTTATTATATTGATTTTGTGTGATCGTTGATCACGATGTGATAATTCAACTGTGTTGATCTGTGTGCCCATTATTTCCCATCTTCTAGTGATGGTATATTAATGTGGAGTCGGTGGCCCTATATGGGCCCCCAGGCAGATTGATATAATAAGGCTGGTACCACGTCACGCCAAGTGATGATTTCGCTAACAAGGTGCACACACAGCACTCTCGAAGAGAGGCTGAACCCGTCATAATCACAGGTTACAGCTTGGTTATATATTTCAAACTGGGAGGTCTTCCTAAATATTATTATTCCATATACCTGGGTGTCTGTCTCATAGTGCATTCCATGCGTTTCAAAATTGAATTAATTTTTCTATTCCAGTATTAAAACGACATCGTGTACTTTCCCTAAACTTTTCCAATTTTCTCCAAAAATGGTAAAAATTTCGCTGATAAACAGTCATTAAATGAACATATATTTTCGAAAATAAAACTGATGAAGCAAACTTTTATTGGCTGGTCATCAGCGAAGACAAAAAAAAAACTATATAAAATTAATGTTGCACCGAAATTGACTCATCCATATATCTATAAGATATACCTGAAGATGATTATTTTTTGGAATATGGTCACAGCGTGGGGCTCACCAAAAATATACCTTACATTGACAGCTCATTCACGCCCCACATATTATTTTCAGTCAGCCTCCACCTGTCAATATACTTTTAGTTTTTTGGCCAAAACAATCATCAAAATGTGCAATTTATAAAAGTTGCAACAATTTTTCTTGTCTATTTAGCTCTCGGCCATAAAAATATGGAGTCATATAAAATTCTATCAATTAATATGTACTTGTACGTATTTACGATGTTTTTCCCACGGACGAGAAATTTTCAATTAATTTTTTTCTTGAATGATGTCAATGATGGCCAAGCCACACACTATTATCCTTTAAAAATCCTATAAATTCCTCGATGGCATATTTCAACACGCATAATATCCTCGTATTTTTTCTACATATGTATATGTGCGAGTGTGTGTGTGCATGTTGGTGGCCACCGTCGTGGTATATTCATTCTTGGTCGTTATATTATGTTTGCTTGTTCATCTCTCATAAAATCCAGGGAAGTATTCCGTCAAAAAGGTAGGCGCTGACCGAATATTCACCCAAAGTTATGATAATGGGACAGAGGGCGGGACAAACGGTTAAAACAAATGCCAGACGGCGCCACCGTCGCCTACAAAGATAAATGATCTCCGATCAACAGTGGATTGCTTCTTTCCACTAACCCGAACCACTCAATGCTACATATTTTTCATGTAATTTATCGAAAGTTTTACAAGTTTGGTATTTTGTCTTTATTTGAGGAATTCGTGTTATACATTTAATTTCTTGTCGTGTAATTAATTCATATATACATGCAGATGCACAGTTGGATCGGCGAATCTTGAAAGTCACATGACAAATTGCAGAATACGTCGAATGTATTATCTATTATCATTATTTTTATCGCATATGTATATTGAACAATTTTCAAATTTTTGTTAATATGAACATAGTTTCTATTTTGACTATCTAACAATTATTCCACTAATTCGTACAATTTTAATTTATCACGTGACATTGTAAACATAATGAGACTACAGTAGGTGTAGATAGAGAGCCAGTTTTGAAAAAGATACAAACAGGCCACACTTAAATTAGAATTTGTTAACAATATATTATTATTAGTTCCGTTTACGTTTATCTTTTTTCTTTGGGCTTATAAGCTTTTAATTAAAATACTGAGACGCAATCTGTTTGATGGATATTTTTCAAACAGGACACAATTTATTCATGTATTCATTTAAATAAGACCATCCGCTGTCAATTTTGTAGTTATAAAGACTTGTTTGAAATTGTTTTTTCAAAAATTCGTAACAACTTGTTAATGATTTTCTTGTAATTTATGGCATTGTCAATACAATAATGTATATGTATATATAGTCATGGAATTTTCGTCCAAATGAAAAAAATTCAAAAGGAAACATTTATAATACCTGTACGGAGGGAGAGAGATAATTATTTTCCAACAGCAAAAATACTTTTCTCATAGAAGAAATCTTTTAAACGCTCTTCTTCGACTATACAGTATATTATTTTCGCATTGAAATAAAATTATATGAACGTATATGTATTTGTTAGGGCTATTAATCATGCACGTTGTACAGTAGCTGGCAATTTTATGTTCAACATTATTATACTAAAGGTAGCAAATAGCAACTATACGGACTAAAGAATTATATGAAAACGATGTGTGTGTGTTGATAAAATATTAGCACTCAGCAAAAGTGTATATTTAATATTTGTTTAAATGCTCTCACATACAAACAACAAGTAAATCAAATTTGTTTTTGTGTTTGTTTGAAAACAAATCGTATAATACAGAAGGTAGCAATTTAACAATAATTCCAAATGAACCATGAAGGCCACAAAATCATCATCATCGATTAGAGCCTCGCCAGCATATTCAACTAATCAGACCTAATAATAACGAAGGGTTGACAATTTGTTAGGCATGTTAACGACTAACGAGATATAGGTAAAACGGCATATGTTGGACCTGAATATAATAAATCTTTTGGCAATGCCCAAAATGTGTACGAATAGAACGAACATCCGGTATTATAATACCTATGCGCTGGCATCGGGGTGGCAGGTGCTGATTTTCGAAATTAATGTTACCTTCATGTGATCACAGTAATCAAAAGAGGTGCCTACTTATGACCGTAACCTATTCTTAACTTTATTTGTTTTTGGCTGCTGATGGCCCTTATTATGTTGATGGTCTGGATGAATAATGGTCCAATTTTCAATCTATCAGTATAATAAAGCTTTCTATTAGCATTTTCCATTTTTTTGAATATCGTTAACGAAAAAATAGGTGCCTTAATTTTGAAAGAACGTTTTGCACGAATGTGTATACATTTTCGTAAAAGAGAGCTTGAAGGAAAAATGTACAGTATACTGTAATTACTCCATAAAACATTGTTATTACAATACATTTTCCCGAAAAATACAAAAGGCTGCTTCCATATGAAAGCCACAATAATCCATTTTAAACATTTATTCGCGTGTACCACCAAACAAAGGGCCTTCGTTTTCACAACCACCACGTATATTAGTCCACCAATCATTATAATTAGTTTCAACCACATTATTGGCGTGTAATTCGACACTTATCGAAAGCGCATTGCGTTAAAAGAATTGATGCAAGTTGGAACAAAAAGGAGAAGAGGAAATTAACAATAGTATTTTTTAACGGTGGCCATATGTCATAAGGTCGTTATAATAACTAGCTCTCTGGCTAACCACAAAACATTGTTATTACCATCATCCAGGCATGTATTATAAAATATATACGTATTTGTTGCGTAAACTAACAACATGTTTGCATATGATGTGTGTGTGGTGTATATTAAGAGTGCCAAAGGGCATTTTCTCATTTTGGTTCATTTGTTTTCACAATTGTAATACAGTTCTTTTATTCCAAATAAAATTACATTTGCTGTTGTATTTTTTTAACGAATAAATGTTTTAATGACTTATTTAAATTTGTTTTTTTTTCATCGGTTCCACCTTTTTTGAAACTATTCGACGTTTAGCGAGAGAAAATTAATTTTAATTAGTGATACTTATCGGAAAAGTATCATTTACATAGATATATTTTATTACTATTGCTATAATGTTGTGTACAAGATAAAAGATGGTTAATTTATGCGACGAAGCGGTATTCCGCATTAACGAAATAACAAATGTACCTTGACGATTGTAAATGATTAACTAAATATTGTAATTATTTAGCTGGGAATTTAATGTAGCATCGATAGATATAATATTTTAATATTGAATTTTTAAAATTAATGGTGGAATGTAGAAGTAACGTACGGGTGCGAACGTTCTTTTGATATGCCGCCGATGTTGTTTGTCGGTGCGACCAAGGCCAATTAGATAATATGATCGATGGATTTAGGTTCGATCACGCGATCTTAAATTGTATATAGAGGTATACATGTATATGTGGTATTATATATTTATTGAAGATTACCTGATGCACTCACACGTACCCTTTGCCTCTGCGGTTGTGAAGTCATTTTTTCAAAATTAACTGAGGTTTATTTGTTTAAGTGTATTGCTTTTATCTTAAGCTCAATTCAGAACAGCTTGATTTAGCAAAATCTTGAACGAAATTAGTACGATTATCAAATAAGAATGAAAATATTAGCTGCTTTAGCGTTAATTTCAGAGTTTCAGCATAAAATGTTTGTTTTGTAAGCATTCAGTATTAGTGTTCATTTATTTCTGAAATTTTCGTGTTGGTATTCTCTTGTGACAATAATTTCTCATAAATAAAATACTCGATCTCACAGGAGTAGGTATTATAAGTTTGAGCTTTATATCTTTTGCTTTTAATTAAATTAGATAATTTGAAAAAAATTTCAAATATGCTTAATTTAAGGTTTATTTGAATTGAATAGATAAAATGTTGAAGGTTTATTAAAGTTATTACTTATATTAGTCATCACTGTCCCGAAAAAGTTTTTGAAAGACTGTAATTTATTTTTTTAAATTGCATTTATTTTTAAGTACACATATCTTAGAACCAAATTATGGTTAAAACTTAAAATGTGTTGGATTTTCTTAAAATATACATTATAAGAACAAAATGTCTTTTTGAAACTGCTTTCAAATTGAAAATTTTACAAGTTTTTTTTGGTGTATTTTTAAGTACTAGTGTAATAGAAGAGTAAAACGAGTAAAACTGATTGATTTTGTTTATTTTGGCAAAACAAATGTTCTGATAATAAAAATAATAAAATTTATAAATTATTACAAATTACCGAATCGGTTTCACTATACATAGGTATAATAAACTTGTATGTACATATATACGATTTCCTATATAAACATTTTTTACACATGATTACAACTATAATAAAAAACAATAAAAAATAATAATAATTAATAATTTCACCTGTGTGTGCACATAATAGAGGTACACATGTATTAAAATGTAAATGAAATTTTAATCACATGCAATGCAACGCGTCAAACGAAATAAATAATACAAATAATAATATTCCATTATAATAGTTAATATTAATTAATGTTGACACAATAAAGTTAACACCATAATAGAAACAAGTTTTCTACATATTTTATAAAACAAACACCAACACCTACATTTTATATGGTTGTATGGTTTTATTTAAATAACAAATCCATGTAATAAACATATGTATATTTGTCAAGTTACATGTATATGCAAATAATATCATATATTTATAATAATAATATTTTGACGATCACGTTTTGTCATCATTTTTATGAATGAAACAATATTTTTCTTGGTAGTACGATGGCATTTTCAACCGTAAATACAATATGAATTTAAGGTTGTTTGTCGTTTGTCACGGCCGATAAAAATCTTCACGTTACTTGGTGTTAGTCAAGATGATCAAGGAAAAACGTGGAAAGTTCAAAAGATATAAAAACTAATATTCGTGGGAGACCATCTTTATGCAGAACATGTAACGCATTTTCATTATTATTTTATTGTGGATTATATATGTATGTATATGTTGTGTTTATGTAAATTACATTTGGTTTAAACCCGTTTCTCAGAAAATAAATAGACTTTTTCACAAAAAACTGTTCTTTTTAAATCTTTTTAAAATTTACCCAAATATATAACGGCAATTTTACGATATAACATAAAATTTTTACGAAATTAATCAGTATTCCTCTAGAATATCAAATAAAAACTATTTTACACTTAAAGAATTCCTTCGATTTAATTTCAAGGCAGTGAGGAAATGATTAAAGATACAAGATTTGTATTATTCATTGAAATTTCTTAATTTACACATACTTACTTACTTTGGTTATTACGTGTGTGGATTTGAAAGACAAGTTTCTATGCAGAAACTTTTCATAGAAATATGCCTTTAACGCTTTCTTAACTAAGAAAATTCATGATTATTAATTTTCCATACATTTACTATGCAATAATTGAACGTGATTTTGTTGTATATCGGTTTATGTATGGGGGAATTTCATTATTATTATTATTTAACAATGTGTATAGTAAACATATAGATATAAAGTTTGTATTATAAATATAATATTATATACTCATACAAAAATCATTAGCACATGCTTCGTACTATGCTAAATTTACTTAATAATAACACAGGCATGTAGTACAACAACCCAAAATAGTATTACAGGACCTGTTATTATCTACGTCACAAATATAACGTCTTGATAATTTGTCTGTATATTTATATATGTATAATGTATCTAATTTAATACATAAAGTGTATTATTTTACATGTGAATCTCTCGTGTACTATCAGTTTAACAAATTTTCCCAAAAAAAATTACAGTACAACTATAAATTGTTTTATAACTTAACAAAATAATAGCATATTAATAAACAACAAGTGAGTTTCCTTGGAAGTTTCCAAAATATTGTATACCATCAGCAATTAGCAGTATTAACTTGAACGGGGTCAATTTTTATTTTTATGGAAAAAAAGTAGCCGGTATATTATACGAACACAAAGTGTCCACTTAGCATTTAAATAATTCATATGCTGTGCTCGTTTTTCCACAAAAACACACCAAACACATAAATAATGTTGAATATAAACGTTCACAACCAAAGCAGAATCATAATGCACATTTTCAAATTAAAAATTTTTGCGGTGCGTTGGTGTTATTTTAAATTGTATGTGATTTTTCCGTTTTATCCAACAATTACCACAAATTGTGGCACTTTTTTACTACATGATAATACAATATATAATGGAAATTATCATATAATGGCAATTATCTATGTTGGGGAATTCATAAATGTTGTGGGTGTTCTTCACAAGACATCAGCAGCCGCCACTGTCGGTGGTCCAAAATGGCGCCAAGATGTGATCCATTTTGGTGATAATCCGCGAGATGGCCCGAGATTTATAACGGGTCCTTTTATAAGCGGCCCATTGCCCATATAGATCTGTGAATGTGATTAAAACGTAGTAGGAACCCATTGCATGCTTATTACTTTGCTCCGTTCAAAAAACCACATATACAGAGATATGATGATCATATTTTCCATAATACGAACTGGTCTTCTCTTGTTTCAAATTTATATTTAAATATATCTAGTTATATTTAATATTCGTTCTATTTTATATTCTGAATGTGTAGTTGTGCTATATAATATTCATATGAAAATGAATAAAAAACGCATTTTCTGGACCACAACCATATGCTAGGCATTTTAATCTCAATTTTGATCTAATGATGTAAAAAGTCTGCGTTTGAATTTCTAGTTCCGGATGAATAACAGAAACACTTATCCTAAATGAAATTAGTCCATTTTAGACAATAAAACGTTCCAATATTATCCATTTAAATTTTGGATTGTAGTTGTGTGTATGTAACATAGTAATGTTGTAAATCATTGTCCAATAGAATCCGTTTATTGTTTGGTGCAGATTAATACACGTGCATGTGTTTGTAGATTTGGGTAGTGGACAATTGTTGGTTCTATTGTTGTATTGTAGTTGATTACGTATGTTGTGTCCATTGTTTGCTAACAGTGGTCATGCGTCGTTAAGTGCATCCTAACGACCATCGTTAAGACATATATAGACCCCCTCACAATCACTGTTCCCATTCATTTTCCAACAATTTTCTTTATTAGTAATAATGATAATATATGTTTTGATTCAATACTATATCAACTGCTCGAGTATTCATTTTTTTTGGTTCAGTGTACAAATAGCCTTAGTATTTCATATTAGTTTATTAGTTACATATTTATATGTTGTATTAATAAATTTTTATTACATACAGCAATCTGAGCAATCTCGTATATTTTTACCTACTACACTTATTTGAAGCAGTTTCGGTATGAACAATTTAGTTTGTAATACAATTTATATAAAAAAGTTTTAGTTAATGGTAAACGTAGCTTGTTAATTACGATTAACATTTACCATACACGCTACTGTGTATAATCAATTCCCAAAGCTAATAGGTTTAACAAGAGAATCATTGATTTTATAAAATGATTTCGTTGCTGTGATGGGTAAATTGCAGTTATATTATTTGTAAGGCAAAATAAATTATAATGGTTTTTAGAAAAAAATAATCATTTTAATGGCAACAATATATACGGGTAAAAATGTGTAAAAAATGCAATAATATTCTTATTCATGTCACTGTTTTATTTAAAAATTGTTCAACATTACAATGTTTTTAACACATTAATCACATCACGTACAAATAAATTTAAAAGGCGGCTCTTTTAACCCATCCAAGGTTTATGGTTTATATTAAAAATCAAAAAGCGTGTTGAACGGTTTACTGAAATACAAATTTTTGTTTTTATATTACTAATTTGTTTCATAGAAAGTGACGTTGAATGGTTTTCTTGAACTCGTTTCACACCCACAAAAAGTACCACCCTGTATTTGTGAGAGAAATGTGCATTTTCTTAGGGTAGAAATGAATTCATTGCATAATCAAGATCGTATTACAAAAGTCCGCCATATATGAAAGAAAAAAAAAATATAATTAAGATGAAATAATTCATTATACCGTCAGTTTGTAAGAAACTTCTGTTTATAAAAAAATAGCCGCATTTTCTCTTTCATCACACGAACGTAATTCACTTATTTATCGTTCTAATATTTTTATAAATTGTTTTTTATTTGTTTTGTGTCGATGAAAAAGTGCCGACACATCTCCGAGTAGGAGGTCCACGTTCTGTTGCATAAATCAATGCCCATTTTGCCGGCCAACTTGAACACGTTGAAATTCTCTCTTATATTTTTATATTTCATTATTCAGCGAGATGTGGCACTTTGCGAAAAGGCGTCATTCGTAAAAAGCTCATATATTAGTACCAACAAAATAGAGGAAAATAGAGGTGATTTATAATCTATTCGAGGAAAATGTTCTTTATAAGAGTTTTCCTTTTAAATGAAACTAATTTCAGCAACAGTCAATAAACTTTTATTGTTGACTGTACATTAATCCGGATGGCGTTATCTCGTCTTGAAATGTGCGTAGTTTCATTTAATGGTAGTGCAAATAACGATAAACCCACTTTCATCCCAAATTGTTAATTTTCTTTTTTTGTTTTTATATCGCCTTTTGGTGCTGGCAAGTGAAGTTTGTTGTTTTTTCCCACTCATAAAGTGAAATTAATTTTCAGTGGCTTCAACTTTCCTTCTCCTCCATAACAAACATAAACTCACTTTTAAAGGGAAAATTCCGAAATGAAGGAAAATGCTCTTTCATCAAAACAAATTTGTTTGGATGTTATTTACATGATGATTTATATGTGAAGATTAGTGATGGTTTTTAACTCAATTAGTTTTGTATTTTGTGTATGTATGTATCTAGCTTTCATGTGCGTATGAATGTTGTGTTTATTATTAGAGCGAATAAAAGAAATAAAAGACATAAAGAGACATGTTGTAATGTTCGAGTCATTAGTTGTTTGTTTGATATATGAGAAATAAGGACATTACTTTGTGCAAATGATCTACGTTTAATTAAATTTGTATATTACGCTTTGCAACAGCTAATGATACATTTTCTCGATGCGGAAATGAAAAATTAACTGTTTAATTTACTTGCTGATAAATATATTTGTACGAAATAAATATAACTCGAATTTCCATACACATTTAAGTAACTCACAATTTTACTAAGGGCTTAACTGGCCGCTACTGGAAATAACAATATAACAAACAGAAATGTCTCTTGTTATTGTAGAACGGATTCAATAGTAGTAGAAAAGTATTAAGTGTAAACGATACCCACTTTATCCTGTCAGTTTCGAAAGCATACAAGGAATAAGTATTTATTCTGTTGTTAGACATATAAGCCGATTTCATATATAAATATAAATTCACCATCTGATTATCGGAGATTACATTTTGTTAATGTATTATTGAAACTTTCATGCATTATTAACACATAAGAGAAATATACTGTATAATCTACTCATTTTTATAAAGTAATTTACAAAACTTTATCGTATAATATTTTCCTTTGTTGTATCCTTTAAATACCCACAGTACCATATAATTATCAGTAAAAAAGAGTGGTATTGGAAAAATAATTTAAAACTCTAATTGGAAAAAGTTTTTAGGGAAATTAACTGTCTGTACAGTTTGTAGTACAATTTTTAATAAGATATCTATATTATCTAAAAAAAATGTTTGTGTCTAATAAATCCGAGTTATTTACAAAAGAAATTAGTAATCTATATGTTTACTGGGGTTGATTGTAATGAATAAATTGAGTTAGGCCTTGTTGGACTATTAGGCGTGGTTCAATAACTTATCCAAGGGGTACTACAGCATCGAATTTGTGTATGAAGAAATATTTTCAATGCTCAATTTATCGAAAAATTACTCAAAAAATGTTTTCATAGACGCTTTACTTTATATTTCGATATAAATGTTTTATGTACAAGTATAAGCAACGGTTTTAATGCCATAAAATAATTAACTATCCCATGGATATGGAAAAATATCATGTATTTTGGACTATATGATATATAATCTGTACACATGAGAACATCACGAACAGATACGTATCCTTTTCATCAGAAAATTGTAGCAGAATACAAATCTCGGTAACATGGTTAAGTTTATAGTGCAGATAGAGTTTGACCACTGTCCATTTAGGATATTTACTAAACTGACCCCTACTAACAAATCATTAGTAGAATAAACACAGTTTGTAGTTTAGTCTGATTTCGTGACTTGGCTTAGAAATTAATATCGATAAATTTTATATAATTGTGCAGATGTACAAGGATAATTTTAAAATACACATTGTACATTTCAATTAGTTAAGAAGAATTCCACAAACAATTCTAAAACGAAATACAGAAAAATACCATTAATTAAACATGATGCATAAAATACAATGTTATCTAAAAACTATAAAACAGATATTAGATCTTAAATAGATCGAAAACATTATTGTTGTATGAAAAACTTTCTTCTCGTCCAGAGATTGTGTGCTTTAGAGAGAGGAAGTTGTTCAATTTTGCGCCGAAAATGTCACAAAAGTTGCAAAGCGAGCAAGAAAGAGAGAATGAACTTGCGGTGCGATAAGGGGGAGAAGAATTAGAGGGTGTATAATATGTGTGTATACTGGTGGCTAAAGGATCGCACCACCACCACCAGCACCGTGGCTGCCTCATCCTTGTCGACGTTATATAGTAGTTTTTGCCAAGTTGCAGCGCTTTGCAACGGCGTCGGCAGTTGACGCGACGCTAGGCGCCTGTTTGTGACGCCCCCTCCTCCATTCTTTGCGGCGCCGGGGAACGATACTCTGCCACTATATCACTTCGCCTTGCCAGCCACTTTCCACAAAATATACTGTCTCACCATAAACTGCTTCAACTTGAATATTACCATCATTAAACTATTTATTTTTATTTAAGAATTTTACATTTTCTGCTTCCATTGCTTTATTTCTATTCAATTTAAATTTGGCCTTAGTTTAATATTTAAATAAGGTTTTTTAATTAATATTAATTTCCTTAAATATATACCCTTGGTCACTTAAAGAACGAAGTTTTGGTTTATTATTAATTAGTCAATTATTTAAAAATATATTCAAATTCCCGGTATTAATTTGTTCACACTGGAAAAAAATCCCTTCAAGCAACTTCTTTGAAGAATTGATTAGTTTCCTTTTAAGAATAAGAAATCTGACTGAGCTTTTAAAGGTTAATATGTTGATTTAAAAAAAAATTACAACACGCAATTGATAATATCATACTTTTTCTTTATAATCATTTAAAATTGTCAATTTAACAAAAAAAAAGCCACCGTGTGTATGATAATAGTAACTTCTGTATTTCCATTAAAATTTCTTGTGGGTTTGCGTGTAGTGTTCATTGCCTTTAGGTCTCTAATAATAGCACTTTAGCGTAACAGTAAACCGCTAAAAAAGTGCATACACACACATAACATGTTGACGGATGGCAAACGATATTATATTCGCCCAACAGAAACAAGATGGTAGTTTAGTAATGACATTATTTATTATAATAAACATTTTATTGGTATATACATATATAAAAGCTGAGAAAGAGTCATATGGTTTGAATATTACATTAATATTACTTTTGGTTAGGCTGTCTGTGGCTTCTACCATACCTCATCATTATAATTAATCGTAATTACACCGTTCAACTTTAATTACACAATATAATTATAGTTTAAGATTTTTGTTCTAGATAAAATTGACGTGTATTGAAATTGTGACTCTAATAATTTTGATTTAATATCGCTTTTCAATTCATTTTAAATTTATGACCTATTATAATAGTGAATAAATTGTTTTTCTATTAGGCAGAGTTGATGGGGCACTCAAATTGACCCTTACAGATAATAGTATTTTGTATAAAAATGTCAATAGTGGTTTTAGAATCTAAGATACTTTATGGTTTGAGAGAAGAAGTTCTAGTAAAAAGTTTTAATTGCAAATTAAGGACAGAGTACAAGCCCAAATTGAAACTATCGAAGAAATTCTGAAAATTCAAGCCATGAAAAGACGGTTCTGTGTAGTTAAGTTGTAGAATTTCCTTTCAAGTAATAAATGTATCTATTAAATATGCCTAAGTTAAATATTATTAGTTCCTAGAATTCAATACAAAAATGACTAATAAATTATTTTACAATAGAGAATTACTAGTAAAGAATGTTGTTGTAATTGTCATTATGAAATCAAGAAGAAAGTTATTTACAAATGGCGTCTTTACCGGCTTTATACAGTTTCTTAGACACGTTTTGAGTGCTAATTGATTTTTCTATAACTGTAATTTCCTTCAGGTGCAAATATATACAACGAACTTGTTTGGAAATTGGAATACAAACAAACTTTGATCATTTGATCATTTTACTAGCTATTTACTGTGTACTTCTAGCTAATTAATGTGAACATGTACCTATTATATAAATATACTATTATCGTTAAGAATTTACATTAAGAATTTTAATTTCTACTCTAAATGTTTCCTCATGGTGTTAAAAGGTCATTAAATTATATCACAGTCCACCTTCTAAATTCGTTGTACGAGTAAAAAATAAAATTGATACGAATAATTTTACAAAATTGAGTGAAAATATGGGTTACTGACCTAAGGAGGTGCACTAAAACACAAAAAAAATGTTGTGGTCAGTAATAATCATCGTTTACTTTTTACACCATCCTTTTACACCATTTCTATTATGACAGAAAAACTACATCCTTTCATAAATGTTTGTTTTTCATATCTCATGTTTACTGTCCACACAAACAGTCCTTTTTTGACTTTGTTTCAGAAGTGTTTATCCATCTACACTATTATTTTGTAGAAAAAGGACTACAAATATTAAAAACAAATATTTTCACTAACATAGTGTCGAGATAATAGGTATATTTTTAAAGTTGTTTATTGTGCAAGTCGGAATAAAGAAGCTATACGCATAATGGACGGGTTGATCTATCTGTGTATAGCTACTTATTATAATGTGATGCCTATAAAGATAGTGTGTCATTTAAATCACATTGAATTTTACAAAAACAAAGAACGTAAAAACAAAAAGCCACCAGCAGGGAAGCTATATTGTGCGGCAGTAGACAGGGTGAAGATGTCAGGCAGTAACAGAAACATTGTAAAGTCAAATGCGTACTGTAAATCTTCACTTCCCGCCCTTTCGCTTTATTTGACATGAGGGAAAATTAAATTCTCTCTGGCAAAGGGGATGGTATTATTGAAACAGACACTTGCCCGTTTCTGTGCCACATAAATATATATGTGTGTGTATATGTTAGATTTATTTTGGGTACGTTTTCCTAAGAATGTGGTAATATTGTGATATTTATTGGATTCTTTCAAAAAATTTATTATATTTATTAGGTCTTAGTATATGTACATATTGTGGATGAGATGAAATGGAAAAGGGGGCGACATCCAACTCTCATAATAAATTTCACTCATTTGACAAACATTTTATATTTGGTAAACTTACATTTTTATCAATATAAAGTGGTCCATAAACATTGTATTAAATCAAATAAAAAAATATATGTTTGTTTTCTTTTTTTTCTCATTTCTTTTGTAAAGTGCACCTACTCGTAGAATATTCTTTTCATTAGACGAATAAAAAGAAAATGATCGTGTCATCCATATAACTGTCAGTGTTTGTGATATCGTGTCCAACTGTAAATGTAATTGCTACTTACGATAAGTTACAAGTTTAATTGACATAAATGAAACCAAGAAACATTTCCTCGTTATGCTTTGTGCGTTTTTTGTTACGTTTGTTTTAGATTTTTTCCTAAATGAAAATACATCGAATGTGTGTCGCATAAACATGTGTCATAGATTTGTTTCGGTTCCATGTATAGGTGGATGGAACATTTAAGAAAAATTGTATAATGCGATAATACACGCCAATATGTACGTATTACGAGAATATTGTCGTTGAATCACATAAATACGATATATTTTCTCATGAGAAACACTTTTCAACCACTTTTTATCTCGGTATAGTTTCATTTTCAATTGTAGCTAACGAAGTTTTTGCGAAAAAGTTCATTAATTCAGAAAATATAAGTTCGCTCTTGATCGCCCTTTCAGTTATTTAAATGAAACTCGATTCCAGCTTCAACACAAATTTATTAATTCTTTTTAATGATAGAAAAACGGATTAATTTAACGTATAAAAAGATTGAGATCTTGACATTCAAATTTACCCAAGAAATTTGAATGTGGTTTTTAATTATTACAGTTTGGGTTTCTGAAAGAGTGTGGCAGGCTTTTACCAGAAAAGCTCTGAGAGAATATGAGTCAATTATGTATTTTTTATTTAGTTTATTAAATTTCTCAGGAATTACGAATATTACAATATTTTGGTTTTATTACTAAAAAACAAAACAAAATACAGTTTCTCTGTTTTCTCAGCAGATCTGCTTTCCTGCTATTAAATGGATCAATGATGCTTAGAGGTAAAGCTCGAAACGTGTCGAAAATCCACCCTGATAATCTTATGCGTAACATAGATTTTCCACATTATTGTATTATCTTCTGTGGCATAACTACAATACCAGATTTTAATCACATTCTCGATATTCCTCAATCTAAATTATAAGCAAATTGTCTTAACAATTTCCGTTTACATATTGAACTAAATTCATGTTATGAAATTTCACTCAAGACACTTCCAAATTCCACATAAGCTCAGGAATTGGGGAAATTTTTCAGGAAACCTTCGACCAGTGGCCCTAAACCTGAAAATCTCGCTTTAGTGTGAGTCTAAGTGGAATTGTCGTAAATGTGTTCAGTTTGTGCATGTTTTTCCACTAGACGGATAATCTGAAAGGCATAAAGTCGAAGTACTTGTTATGTGCCAACAAACATGGACACTAATTGTAAATTGTGAGTATTAAGAAAATTTCATCATGGACTGTACGAGTTGTCGCCGCCTACTTTAACTCTTTTTTAAAACAAAAGCACACTGGTTGAAGAGAACCTGATTGGCTTATACAAGAAACTACATGGGAGGCCTAACTTATAACTTATAATGTATCCACAGGACTTTAGCATATAAAACACCGATCATACACTGTTATTATTTTTACCACACACCATGGTAGAGTTGTGTGTTCTTTTTCACACATTGATTTCAGTGGAGTTGCTGTCGATAAGCCTAACTGTGAGTTATAAAAGGATGAAACGCTTACTATGTGAACTCGGTTAAAAGCTCTAGCTTTTACTGCAATATTATTATACCAGGCAAAGTTCCAAACCAGTGTGTTAATATTTATTTCTCTTTGTTAAATGTTTTTTATTGATATGATTTTCTGCTACCCAAATCTAGTTAGTAGTGGTAACTCGTATAGAAATGTTTATTGTTTGAGTGTTTGTTGTTTTCGATTTTGTCTTTTTCTTTTTAATGACTGAATGGGAGTTGGGTTCATTTTTTTATAATTATATGTTTATACATGGTATAATAGCTTTATAAATATTTATAACAAGAAAGCAAAGTAAACGATAATAGTTTGTTGAAATTTTTGACAAATTTATTGTTATTTCAATTTCTTTCCAACAATAATATTCACGACGTGAAAGATGTTATAATTAATTGCCGTTTAAAAGCACTACTAATTCCTATGAATTTTAAATATATGTGAGATATAAACATTATACTGAAAAGGCCCCCCTTCTGTATATTATATTATAATATGAAGTGCTTAAAAGCTACATTTCTATAACGCCACGTGTCCCATAGGAAGTGTTAAAATTTGCGAATAGATTTTGAAGCGCGTCATACTTCCGGTATAATTTTCGTTTTTATTTACACAAAATTAACCAAAAATATATGATGGTTCGAAGAAAAAGGCGACTTTTAATGGCTATTATTTGAAGAATGTATAGACAAATATATTGTTGGCGAACAGAGCCTCTAAAGCAATTACCATTTACCAACAATCTCAACACATAAAACAGTAATTTAGATCACCTCGAAGGCAACATAATAATAATTTTACCATACATAATAAATATTATTATATATGTAAAACAAACTTCACCTTCTGCAACACCAATTCTCGAAAATCTTTTTGCCCAGAAACGAAATAATAACCATTATTTGAACCCATTTAGATAAAAAAACTAATAATACTTACTTATATGTTTTTGTGGAACACTCGTTATCCAATTTATTTAAACCAACAGAGAAAAATTTATGAAATGAGGTTTATTTTTCCACATCGTCAAATTATCCCCACAATGAATTGAGAGACAACAGCAGCACGGACCTTTTTGCTTTGAAAATAGAAGAAAAAACCAGGGAAAAAAATAATAAAATTCTCGGCATGTTATGTATTTGTGTGTTGCCCTTAAGTATTTATAGGACCCAATGTGGACGTCGTTAAAAATCTATTAGGATGTTAGATTTATCTTCCTGTCATAAGGTTTTGTCAGTTTTTAGGTAAAAAATGAATAGTTTCGTGCTACATGATTAAATGGAGAATATTCTAACGCAAAATTATCATTTTTTTCTTCTATGTTGGCCATAGTAGAAAAAGGGTCAGGGTGGAATGTTTCATTTTAAATGAAAATATTTGTAGCATCAAATGAAATTAGTAAAAATCAATGAAGCCGTCTTAAACATGCACATTTTGTTGTCTTTTTGTTGTGCGAATTGGGGATCTAGCTGCTATATTGTGGATGTGGAGTTAGTGATGCAGATCTAACGTCGGCCGTAACAGTGGTGGTGCAATTGTCTCCCTCACATAATAACGAGATCACCCTCCGTGCAACCCTAACTGGCCGATCAGCCAGAGTCAACACAATTGATAGTCACCGGAAACCGCTCTAAGTATGCACAAGTTCAGTTTTCGACTATGTATACATATATATGTTATAGTAAATGCAGGGTACATTCAAACACACAAAATCGTGTGCGTTATTTGCAAAAGTCATGCAATGCCAGAAAATTGAATACATTTATATACAGAAAAACAAACAATTCAATTGTATATATTTATAATATAGTTTTATGATCACTTGGAAATTTCACAATTTTTAACAAAATAATAGAAAATTGTGACTGTATAAGTTTTATTGCTTTAGACAATTGGTTCAATTTAAAATTCCCAACATGAATTTCGTGGATCTGTGCTGTAATCAAATTCAAAACCACTGTGCAGATCAACTACTGCACTGCTGAATGCTTTTTAGATCATTTTACATTTAATTATATAGAAATTTAAAGGGAAATTCTATGGAGAATCTGGTGAACTTGGTATTACAAATCAAAGGTTGATGTGGCAAAAAAACGACGAGTTAAAAGAAACCCAAACAAATTAATTTAATGTGGGTCGGAACGGAAAAATTATTAAAGTGGCTTACTTTTCAATTCACTTTCCACCCTCATTTACACTTGGAGGATTTAGGAGAATTTAGTGGGATTTTGTTTGAACAGCAAGATTCCGTTTTGAGGGTGATTTTAGAGATGTTTATCAGTTGTGGTACTATCTAATTCATTGGGTGATAATTAAACAAGTATCATATGTCGATTTTAGTCCAAAATATAAAAAAATTATGGATATCTTTCAAATCACATCACATAAATCCCAGTATCGACTTAAACTGAGATAAAATATGATATATTGTTGAAGATTAGTCAATTTTCTATGGTCAAAATTCCCTAAGCTACCAGAAAATATTGTACAACCCACCCCACATTTAGTCCATACAGCCAAATAAGTGTCTCTCTACTCGTATAATATATAAAATAGTACAGTATAAACGAAAAGGGGGATAAATTGTACGATTCCAATACAAGTAACATGTAAAATCGCTTGTATCAAGCGCAATATTTGTCATGGTCCTGTTATTGGAATGGTAATCTGATTGTATCTTTCCCTATTTATTGAGTTTGACCCTCTGCTATTTGGAAAAACAGTATGGTCTTGTTTTGATAACAACATTTAATGTTTGAATTGTCCCATTTTCTGGTGGTCTTTGCAATCTGAATGGAATTTTGCTTGCTTTTTACACAAACCGTAACTGGGAGCAAAAAGACACTGTTGTGTTCCATATAGGAGAATAAAGAATATCACCTTATGGGTCTTAAAGGACACGTAGCACCTATTAAACATCAACTCATTACCAATTGGTATTTGAAACGTTTTAATCGCAAGAGCTTGAATGGAAGTATGCGTACCTCTTTGGCGCACTACAAGAATACATTTATCCGTGTGTTTGTGTGTGAGTGTGTGTATGTGTGGTGAAGAGACGAGACGACGGCGCGACCGACGAGGTCCTGGGCCCCCCCGCGACGTAATTGCGAGCCGCGAGTGTGTTTGGATGGGTGGTCCCATAACGCTTCCCGCTGGCGAGATCACCCGCCATCAGACTGTGTTCGAAACCACGGACTCTCTGTATTCTTGTACACAATATATGGGTACAATGATGCATTGAGGAAAGACACTCTGTTGGTGTGTTGTGTTGTTTGAACGTTCTTCAATTCTCGCTTCGTAACTTGTAAATAGCTTGGCAGTTTTTTAGTTACAACAACAACGTTTCTACTCTCCGATGATATGCAGATTTATGATATATAATTATGGTAGTAAATAGAGGCGAATATGGTATCCGAACTTGTTAACTGATAATAGAATATAGCCTGCTGGAGATTGTTTCAGTCGTTCAGTTGTGTGCTAATGTTTAATGCTTCTTGCATTTTATAATCATCTCATGACTTCCATGCTATTGAAGTCGTATTTACAATATTCGTTTTTTTATATTCTCCTATTTTGTCTTTATGTATTCCGATACTTATTATATTATATGATGATAGGCGAAATGATAGTAAAACGTATATTGTGTGGTATAGCAAAACAGTCAGAACAATTTGCGAAATTACACTTGGTCGTTGTTTATTCGTTTCTCTATTTCATAAAATGTCATTACCACAAGTATACAAGAAATGGTATTATTAACTGATTTATTTTTGAAACGTTTGTTCCAACAGGTGATTTAATTCTTTATCAAACTTTGTGACATTTTTTCAATAAACTGTCACGTATTGCTGTCAATGAAGTTTTAAAAATAAAAAAAAATGATGAAAAAAAAATTCAGCCGCTGGAATGATATTTCAGAGTGAAATCTAATCAAAGCGGCTTTGTTCTAAAGTCTTCTTGACATTTCTGGTAGAAAGACAGACGACTGTTTCAGTATTAGATCACTGTATTTTCTTCGCTTTGGTATTCTTCAGCATTCATTTAATGGGTATTGCTAACTATTTGTGAGACGATATCTTGATAAGTTGTTCTGATAGATAGGTAACATGCTAAAGCTGATATTCTTTCGATTTAATTCTTTCTTCTAAATGTGATTAGCTGTATGTAGACGTGTTTCGTTATGTTTGTGAAGAAATCCTAATCAATTTATTATTTTGGTGTTATTGCTTTAACAAAAGACCCATTATTATTTTTTTTCAATAAATCCGGTTCCAACATTCTGTGTACGTAATAAACTTGAATCAAATTAAAATCATAAAAACAATTAATTAATTTAATTCTTATGATTCAAGTCAGAATTATACCTGCAACTGGTTTCGCCAACTCTTAGGATTTATTTACACTAAAAAGGAGATCTGCAGATTGAAAAATTTTCATTCTTAAGACCCGTATACACGTATATATATGTAAATATAAAGCGTTGAATAAATTCAGCATAAGAGCGATAAATATAAAGTACAACAGATGATGTTCATGTTGAAAAAAAATGGCATAATATAATGTGTCGTGTAGAAAAGACATTGATAAATGATGTTAGCCTCCCCTGTTTAACATTTAAAAACAACAAACATAGTAACCGATACGGTTTAAATAAATGGTGACAAGAGCTCGGGCATCATGTTCACCATAATGTATGAACAACACCTCCAATGTAAACTGTTTAATTTAATTAGAATTTACCATTAACACATCCTGTAAAACATTGTCAACTAATCAAATTCAAAAAATCGAGCAGGATAACGGTTTTGATTTTGAATGTTTTCGAAAATAAATTCAGAAAGAATTTAGTTTGTTTCTGCTTTTGTTCTCCTTGATGGCAAATATATAAGATGAAGAATTATGGCATGGTTGGTTTAATGAGTAGGCTTTTCCTGCTGCAAACGGCCTTATCCTGCTGACAGGCAACGATCAATCAGTCAGTTGTGCGCGCATGTGTATCCTTGTTATCCACGGAAAACAATCGGTAGATGTCACCTGATTTTTATGAGCGTTAATTTCAGGACATGTCTTCTGCAATTGTCACTCCATAGGGTCGTGTATATTGTTGTAGCGGCCAATACAAAAATAACTATTGCCTATATAAATTGTGTAAAAGGAACAATCGCAGAATATTTTGCGTTTTAGAGTATACAACCATTTAAGGTCTACAGGGAATTTTTAATTACGCGCTTTTTATAGCCACAAGAATACCGAACAAGTAGCTAAGTTTACTTTACTCATAAAAGGATTGGCCTTTAATTTATAATCAATTTGAGACAGTGGTCTGTGTTACTTTTTCAATGGAACATGATCGTTTAATTCAATAACAATATTTTTTCTCTATTTAAAGTGGAATGCTTTTCTCTCAAGCATGCCCACCTTTACAATAGCTGACATTCTTTACACTTTACGACAGTCCAATCAAATTACAATTACTTCAATGGAACATAAAAAAAGAGAATTGTCACAATTCTTATCAACATTTTGTGTTCTAATAGTTATATTGTATAATACGCTCGATTTATTAATGACATATCAATAAATTGTAACTGTATACCTAATAAATTTATTACCATATCTAATCCAATATAATAAATAATATAAAATTTTACATTGATTTCAAAATGATTAATTTATATTGTATATATTATGTATATACCGCCACACAGAGAAAAACTTATCAGGTCCACATTTTTTCACAAGAATCCAATTCTAATCATATATACATATCGATAACCCTGCAAAGATTACAACCATCAGAAAGATTCATGTGATGGTTTCATCGTTATGCGTTTAATTCAACTACCGCCATCAGACCCACGTCAGTTATTCTCTTCTAATTGCATATCAAATATCAGTATAAAACTATATATACCTAAGAGATCATTGGTGTAACAACAGCGCGCGTTATAAAAATGTTTTTCTATATAGAAAGCCAAGAGGAGATCAAGCCGATGATGAACACATTCTGTTCTTATAAATATCATGTCGAACATGGTATTGGATACCAATTAAAAACTATGAAACAGAGATCTGATAATTGTTGTACAGGAATTCCAAACTTTGAAACTTGGATAAAATTGTCAGTGATGGTTTTATATTACATTTTTTTTTACAAGCCGGTGCGGCACAAGGGGCGTCATACTGTCAATTAATATTTTTCACAATTTGTTGGAATTTGTACATGATCGATCATTATACTACATATATGTATTTGATACATATTTAATTTTGCAAATAAAAACGTGCCTACATATGCTGTAATTGCAAGCTTGTTTATAAATTTAAAAATACATCAATTTCTATAATTTTATATGAATTCATGTATAAAACTGTTTGTAAAATATAAGAATTCCTCTGCTGCAATAAAACATATAAATTGTTTATGATCTTCTTTAAATCAACAGAAAAATATAAATATGTAGTAAAAAGGCACATATTAAGGGGTAGTAAACAAGTTTAAGGAATATCTAATTCGTCTAAGAAGTACATTAATTACACTTTTAACTTTCTATTCACCGAAATCCAGAACTGGCCAGTACATACTGGACTTCTATTCATAATGATAAAATTTACAATCTCAGAGGCATGCTTATATTTTACAGACAGTATCTGTGTAATTTATAACAAATAATAATCGATGAAGTATTTAATTATTAATTAATTCGTCACAATTTTATGTTCGAAATTATTATCTGTACATACGAGTATATTTAATTTTTTATTTCATATTGGATATTTCATGCAATTATATTTTATTTTAATCACTTAATACTTATTATTGCCCTTTATATTTGTTAGTTTTGTGTGTTACATATTTTAATAATTAAATTAATAATTAGTCAAAAATTAATAAAAGCTCATTATTTAATAATACAAGTATTCACATCGCGTGCGTTAAATGATTTTTTTATTTTATTAATTTGTATACTAACCTAATTATTAGATAATTACAAGTTTAACTATCATCAGGAAATTGTTTTATTGATTATTCATTTGTTGCTGAAATTATAATACATATACAGGTTTTTGTATAATGATGTATAATAGTTCGTTAATATTTCAATAATGAATTTCTTATTTATGTTCTTTATTAAAAGCAATAAGTTTAATATACCTACTACAGAATTTGTAAAAAATCTCAAAAGATTGGCAATAAAATTTAAATATAGCATAGACCATAAAGTGTATTCGACTAATAATAATGTGACAAATTCAAATACGTATAAATCGTTTATGATGTTAATGTTAGTTTATAATCTCAACCACATAAAATATAATAAAGTTTCTTTATATTCACAAAGATATCAAGTAAATTAATTGGCTGAAATGATTGCAAGTTATAATTATCATAAAATTACACACACTGAAAAGAGATATTAAAAGCGAGAGACGACTTAGTCGACAAGTTAAGATGTTAAGGCCGGTTAAAAGTTATTACTATAGTACACACATATACAAGAAGTACTGTCACTTTTTAATTAACACAGATGAACCTGTACAGAGCTAATGCAATATATTAACATTTTTAATTACTCAGATATTAAGTGTAGTATAAAAGGTAATTTTTCAGTTTTGGCAGAAATGAAAACGTCATCATAATTAATGGTTTCTATATACATATACATACGAGTATAGAAAAGCTCTGGCATGTTGTGTGACCCATAATGTAAAAAGCATAAAATTGGTAAAAAACATCCAAGTTATAAATTATAATTCAATATTGGGTGTGTGTGTTAGTTGAACTCTCATTTCCAGCGTCCATCAGACCCTTTTTATTATACCTAAAGTTGTGGCAGCTAATTTTTCCGGTCTGCTAACTCCATACGAGTGTTACTTTTTTGACATTTTCCTTTTACTGACAAGGACTCCATCCTTTTAGCCCATTTATAGATCTATACGAGTATGGTATGAGTGGATGCACATAAATAGAAACGATATTATGCTTGCTGTGTGTGTTCCACATATCGTTGGAACGTTTTCACAGAAGAACGCTATTTGGGATATCTTGGGCGTTATGCTGTGTGGCGTTGCTAGGTTACCGAATGGACCCTGAATGACCTCTCAACTCCAGATGACTTTGTGTCAGCTTCACGACGATTGGCAACCCCGCGACTCATCCAGCATTTGATCTAACACGCGGGCGTTTATTTCATACTTGGTTGCTTTCACTTCGGTTTTGTCCTCTCCTGTAAGTGATGTCTATATGAATTTGGGGAAAAGGATCCTTTTTCTTCCTGATGCTGTTTGAATTTTCCTTACAGCATCACATTTTCTGATTCTATATTGTCTGTTTGGAAAAACATATAATGTTGGTCGCAATGTTGGTCGCTTCTTTTACACAAACGAAAAGACATGGGTATAATCAATCTTGAGGGTGACACTTTAAAATGTCATAGACTTAATTATATAAAGACAAAGATCCGGCATAGGTATATTTATAATCAAGATTGGAATTTGGAAATGATCAAGAGAACAGTGTTAAACATGAGAAAACAGTATATTCTCATCATGCTCACGTTTTTCGAAATGAACATGGTAAAATATTCAGCATTTATTTCCAAATGGAAAGAGACAAAGAGATATTTTGTATAGAGAATAGGAGAGAAATATCTAAAATGCCATAACTGAAATTCAAACAATGCACATGCTAATAGATGATGGCCTCTGATAAACGTCCGTGTCAGACTTTACAGATTATTATTGGTGGCGTTTTTCAGAATCCATTTCTATTGTTTTTTTGTTTCATTCGCTGTGTTTGTAAAAATCAATTCTTCCAGCAATAATAAACGTATTTCCATAACACCCCAAGCAAAGCATACACACATTTATCCAAAAACGAAATTAACCCCAAGCATTAAAAAAATCGGAAGCTAGCATCGTGATCCAACCGGAAGTACATATCGTCACAGCGGTGGGGGATGTAATTGTTGCATCCAGCTTCCCCATACAGCAGCACCACCCTTGACGTGACAAATTTTTATAGCTTTTTCGTGGCACTCTCCCAGAAAATACTCATCCTCTCCCGTCCGGTCGGCCAACAACAACAACAACAACAACAAAAACGGCACAAACATTGCTATTCTGTCGGGCACATCATTTATATTGTCCCCATACATGGACACTAAAGTGAGATGGAAATACGATGTGCTAGCAGTGCTGGTGGTGGATATGTGAAGGGGCGTCGTGACGCTCTCAAGAATATTACTTGCAAAAAATGCGATGTTCGCTTATTCGTTTCGGTTACGGGTTGTTAATGTACCGAATCTGTGGCTAATTGTTATTGGATGTTAAAGCCACGTGACCCAAACATGACACTACATGTGAATACGAAATTAATGAATGTTTTATTAGGACTGTCAAGAGATTCCACGGATTTCATTATTAATTGTCTGTTTCCTTTTTTTTCTTTTATATATTAATATATTTATATGTTTATTTTCAAAAAATTATACAAAATCCAAAATTTTCATTAGCACAATGCTGGACTGTATTTTATGGGTGATGCCTGAAGTAATGCTGAAAAAAAGTGGAATAATTTAAGATGAACGGGTGAACGGGTCTGTGGAGCCTAAGATCGGCTATATAGCTGGGATATGTTGATGTTGATGATGGCTGGAATGCTTTTCACGGCTAGTTGCTGAATATAACAGAGTACTGTGCTGGGGGCGCCACCAATACGGCGCCGCCGAACTCACTTCCGCTTTTACTAAACATTTTACCGGATATCGCGCACATACAAGACGATTTTACCTGTTTCCAATAGCCCCAATATACCTTGTACATTTTGGCAGAGTATCTATAATTAATATTAAAAATAGAGCGAAACTTTTGTTTTAACATTCTATTAGATGTGACTTGAAAGCATAAAGCTCACTTCCGTTTTAAAGCATTTTCATCATCATCATGTGCGAATTACATGCATTCAGAATGTTGGTCTGTTAATAATTAAATATGAAAGCGCCATCGTTATCTGA